>CM074501.1:17783323-17868850 GCA_037389245.1 Oryzias sinensis | reverse complement strand
ACACACACACACACACACACACACACACACACACACACACACACACACANACACACAAACACACACACACACACACACACACACACACACACACACACACACACACACACACACACACAGTGGTGGACAAAATTATTGGTACCCCTCAGTTAAAGAAAGAAAGTCCACAATGCTCACTGAAATGACTTCAAGCATTCAAAAGTAACAATAAAAAATTAAACAAAAAATTAGCCATTACTTTTGAGTTGTTGATTAACAGAGTTATTAAAAAAAAAAAAAAAACTAATGAAATAGGGCTCCTCATGAGCAAACTGCTCCAGTTGTCTCAGGAATGACAGGTGTCTTCTCCAAATGGCATGTTTCAGCTCCTTCCACAGATGTTCAATGGGATTCAGATCTGGGCTCATAGAAGGCCACTTCAGAATAGTCCAATACTTTTCTCTTAGCCATTCTTGTTTTTTTTTGGCTGTTTGTTTTGGATGGTTGTCCTATTGGAAGACCCATGACCTGCGACTGAGACCAAGCTTTCTGGCACTAGGCAGCACATTTCCATCCAGAATGCCTTGAAAATCTGGATATTTCATTTTAACTTGCACAACTTCAAGACACCCTGTGCCAGATGCAGCAAAGCAGCCCCAAAACAGAACTGAGCCTCCTCCATGTTTCACAGTAGGGACAGTGTTCTTTTGGTAGTATGCTTCATTTTTGAGTCTACCAACATACAACTGATGTGCCTTACCAAAAAGCTCCAGTTTTGTCTCATCTGTTTCCAGAAGCTTTGTGGCTTGTCAACATGCATTTTTGCAAATTCCAGTCTGGCTTTTTTATAATTTCCTTTCAACAGTGTTGTCCTCCTTGGTCGTCCCCCATGAAGTCCACTCTGGCTTAAGCAACGACGAATGGTGCGATCTGACACTGATGTACCTTGATCTAGGAGTTCACCTTTAATTTCTTTGGAGGTTGTTCTGGGCTCTTTGGATACAGTTCCAACTATCCGTCTCCTCAATTTGTCATCAATTTTCCTCTTCCAGCCACATCCAGGGAGGTTGGCTACTGTCTCATGGGTCTTAAACTTCTGAATAATATGAGCCACTGTCGTCACAGGAACTTCAAGCTGCTTAGAGATGGTTTTATAGCTTTTACCTCTACCATGTTTGTCTATAATTTTGTTTCTAATGTCCTGGGACAATTCTCTCCTTCGCTTTCTGTTGTTCAGTGTGATACATACCTTTTCACCAAACAAAAACGTGACTATTTGTCTCCCTTTAAATAGACAGACTGACTGATTATGGGTTTGAAAACAGCTGTGATGTTGTGATGCCATCATGACCCCCTGGGCAATTAGTTCTCAGTCTTTCATGGAGGTACCATCATTTTTGTCCAGCCCTATTTCATTTTTTTTTTTTTTAATAATTCTGTTAAGTTAAGTTAATCAACTGAACTTCCAGTAAATCAACAGCTTTAGTTTTATATACAGAGAGAAGTTGGGTGTGTCTGCCTCTGCCTATTACTTATATAAAGATATTGTGTTTTCATTATATTTTTATACCATGGTTATAAGTATGAAAAGACTTCTGTAAAAACATTTATTAGGTAAGCTAAGTAAAGCCTCAAATCACGGCAGCAGTTTTTAATAGTGGCAGTGCTGGAGCTACAAAAAAATGTTGTGAAACTGGGAGGAATGAAGTAAAAAGTTATTCCTGTTCATGCTGGGATTCAGCTTTGCCACATTAAAGTCTGTTTCTGCTGTTTAGAGCACCTTTTAAAAGTATTTTGAATTTCACCTTCTATCACTGCTGCAGGAAACACAACTTTTCAAGTCCAAACTTGATTCACCTGTGCTCTTAGAAACACAGAGAAATTTACTACTAACCTGCCACGTGTCTTCTCCAGAGCAGCGCAACAGCCAGAAAAAAGAGCAGTTTCTTCATGTTTCTGAGAGGAGTCTTGGAGGAGTTTCCTCATGTTTCCCCCCTGTGCCACTGCCGTCCTCTGTTCATGGTGGAGCAGAGTGCACTGCTCTGTGCTCGGTGACACATTCCCAAACCCCACAGAATTGACACACGTAAAGGAAAAGGGAGGCTCCTTTTTTCACTTCAAAAGAAGGGGGCGGAGTCATGTGGGAGGCATGACTTGTATTCCATAGTAAAAGAAAAAGACAAAAAGGGAAAGATTCTGTTGAAGAAATTAAATTCTTTGTGCATCTCTAAATGACATTCTAAGATGAGGTTCCATCAGAAATAACAACATTTGGATCCAGAGTGTCCCTACTTTAACACTAGGGATGAATTTGGGGGTTAAACCTTAAACTTCGTACATTTCGCGCATTTTCCATGTATGGAATTTGGGTCTTTCGTGATACATGCGTGATAATTCACAAGGGCCATTGTCGATATTCACATTGTCATTTGTCGATATGCCCAATGTCTGCTGAGGGCTTGAGCTGATGTGGATTCAGTTATGAGCAGTTCAAAATTTTTGGTTGATTAAGAATTATGCAGTTTAAAACTATTTAATGTATTTTATACACAATTTTTATGTTAATCTTACGCAATTGTGTGTGATTTTTGCGATAAACAATCGACTGTTCCATGTATGTCTAACAGCCTTTTAATGCATATACCACCAATTTGTAACTTTTATAGCGCGTACACCAAAAGTGGCCCACTAGGAGGCTCTCTTTCCACGCCCGGCTCCAAGCCAGCGGGCCAGCCTTCTTACTCTTATAAAGTTTGAGAAAAGGTTGAGATCGTTTTGGCCCTAAGGCCTCTAATCATTTGCTTTACCAGAAAAAAACTGCGAGACTTAAGACAATAGGACAATAAGATTTAACATGCACGTCATGTTAAAATTACGCAATTGACACACGAATCACTAATGAATTGTTTATAAACAATGCGATAATTACGCCTGGTTCATGTTCTACATTAATTTACGGGTTCTTTACGTGGTTTATTTGTACTTGTGATTTTAACTTGGTCCCTTCTTGGTACACCTTTGAAAATTTCACATAAAGACAAAAACTTTTCTCACTTTTTTTATGAATATTCACGTGTGACCAATTTTCATTTGTGCACAAAATATAGGAAACGGCTGTGTGACGTGGCATTTAAATACACTTTACTGCGCCATCAGGTGAAAGACAGCACATATGAGTTTACAAAAAAAAATCACATCTTTAGCTCATTTGTGAATCTCATTGAATTAACAACTTTGTGAAGGTTCATTATAGGGGTGTCATGAGTCATTTAACAATGATTCGATTGTTGATTTCAACGATCCAATTCACTGACTTAAAATGGATCCAGAACATCTTTAGCCAATACCTAACCAGTGTAACTCAGAGATAAATACCTGGGTACTGAACAGCGAAGGTGATGTTTCTTGTCGTCTCCTAAGGATTAAGATCTGTGACATAGCAATCATAGATTACATGCCTGTGGCGTTTGAAGTTGGACTTTTACGTGCTGCAGTAAAATCTACCACTCCTCTTAAGCATTACAGGATTTTTTAACTCTTCCACTGCTGGTCAGTGTTCCTCTGCTTTTAACCAGCTCACCACTCCCTCTTCTGCTGCTGATGTTTTGGAACTCAGTTCATGGTTTCATTCCTCCTGGACTCTGTGGCTCCTTCACCTGGTTCAATGAGAGAACCCGAGCAGCTCGGAGGACCTGCAGAAAGAAGGACAAATTACAGATCTCATTACAAATCCTGTAGAACTGGCACTTTTATCAGGACACTTTAAAACAGGCTAAACAAGTGTACTTGGTCAATATTATTATTTCTAATCAGCATAACCCACAGGTGCTTTTAAAATGATAGATTCTGTTCTCAATGTTCCACTGGCAGGGTCTGTAGAAGCTTCGCCTGACCAGTACGATACGTTTTTACAATTTTGTAATAAGCAGGTGTCAAACATAAGGGCTGGCATTATTCTTCCTTCTTTTGATCCTTCGACCTGTGTTTGTTGCTCGGCTATTTTTCAGAGAATTTGAGCCAGTATCTCTTCAATTTTTAACTGAGTTGGTCAGTCAAGGTAAACCATCAAGTTCTCCCCTGAATTCTATTCCTCCCAAGCTTTTCGAGGAGGTTTCCCCCAGCGTAGCACAGACGGCCCTTTCATTCATCAACGGCAGACTGGCTGCTGGTGTCATACCTGCTGTTTTTGAACATGCAACAGTTCAGCCAAAAAAACCCAGCCTGGACAGTACTGTGTTGGCTAATTTTAGACCCATCTCCAAGATGCCTAATATCTCAAAACTGTTGGAAAAAGTGGTCTACTCACAGCTAGAGGACTTTTTAAGCCAACATCACATTTCTGAAGTCCTTCAGTCTGGTTTTAGACCCTTGCACAGTACAGAGTCAACATTACTAGGAGTCACGAACGACATTCTCCTGGCTAATGATGCTGAAGACTATGTTGTCCTGGTTCTGCTGGATCTAACAGCAGCATTTGACACAGTAGACCACAGTCTTTTAATATCTAGGCTCCAGAACTCAATGGGGATCCGAGGTACTGGAATGGACTGGTTTAAGTCTTACCTAGGAGAAAGAACCATTAGAGCAGCACATGCAAAGTCAGCACGACAGACAGCAATAACTGCGCAATTAAGAGAGTTTTTGTGTTTAGTTCACCGGTTGGTTCAGTAGCAGGCCAAAGTGATATGTATGTGTATTATTTTGTGCACTATTTGTGTGAAGGTGTGCAATTCATGTGTTATGATTAATCATTACTTTGGTTGCTAGTTCTACGATGTTGATGCAGTGTAAAATTTGAAGAAAGGAACACCGCATTAAACAGCAGTACAAGGAACTCGAATGCCTCACGTCTGTGTGTAATAATGACCAAGACGGCACATTATTGTCAAATCCATTCACATTTTAGTTTTCTAGAGTTCAGCTCACTGTTCCTTTTCCATAAAAAGGGAACATTGTTTGAACACTGTATGGTCACATGACTTTGCTAAATTTTAAAGGCTTTCTACATACTGGACAGGATTGATGCGGTGCAATTCAAGCATTTTCTCTCTTTCCCACTCCCTTCCAGGAAAGTGTGCTGCTTTACTTGGCTATGGACATTGTCTCTGGCTCGTCTCTGCTCCTAGACTTGGCTGTGTACCTCGTCTCTACACCTATACTCCTGCACTTTGCTGTAGACCCAACCTCTGGCTCGTCTCGTGCCCCCAGCCATCCCTCAACTCTAGATGAAGCGCATCTGTTGGACTATTCAGACATGTGGTTGTAGAATTATATAAGCTAATTATTCTCTAAGAGTTCTGGTACATCACCTGTCCGTCCTGGGGAGGATCTGTCCTTCTTGAGGACCCCCCTAGTCTTTCCTTACTAAGGAAGGTCTAAAGGCAGGGATGCCCAGTTTACTTTAGTCTGTTTAGTCCCAATCAGGCATTCCCTTTCAAATTCTACGACTTTATATTCTTTATGATTTCAAGTTTATTATACAACTACTGCTAGGAAGCCCATTCAGACAACTATTGTTGTAATATTGGGTTGTAAAAATAAAAAAATAATAGATTTTTTTTTTTTTTTTTTTTTTGCTGACGACATGGAACCAGTTCATTTTTACAATATAATCAGATAAATCTCCTGTAGCTAAATCTAAATAGTATTTTCAAATATTGATATCATCTATTTTCATTTTGAATTAATTTATAAGGGCATAGGTTGATTCGATTAACAACTTGCCTCAGGCAATCTGGTTGGATTTAAGGATAATAAATTGATTCATCGATTAAGTCGATTACAGCCTTAGACCCACTCCAATGAAAACATTGTTTTAACATCTGGTCATGGGGTTGCTGGAGCCAACTCAGCTACATCTGGGCAAAGGCAGGTATACCCTGAAAAGGTTTCCATTCTGTTACCAAGTCAAACAATTACACACACACACACACTTAAATGCACATGGTAAATGGCGTATACTTACATAGCACTTTTGTACCTAAAGCGCTTTACAGTCA
This sequence comes from Oryzias sinensis, assembly GCA_037389245.1. NCBI lineage: Eukaryota > Metazoa > Chordata > Actinopteri > Beloniformes > Adrianichthyidae > Oryzias > Oryzias sinensis. The sequence goes on along the minus strand of CM074501.1, from coordinate 17,862,872 downwards.
CCAACCCATTCACCCAGTCACACACTGGTGGCTGCTCCACTGCCAAACACTGGCACCAGCCTCCCACCAGAGGCAAAGTGGGGTTCAATGTCTTGCCCAAGGACACGTCGACTCATGGGCCTGGAACCTGGAATCTTGCGATCATGAGTCGACCGCCCTACCACTGAACCACGGCCGCAGATCTAGAAATACCAACCAACCAACCGATGAAGCATGCGTTCAGACCGTGGGAGGAAGCCAGAGTTTCCAGAAGAATCCCACTTAAACACAGAGGAAACCCACAAACTCCACACAAAAAATACAGCAGGGAATTGAACCATACTGTTTATTTAGGAGTGAAAATGCCTCAAAGTGACTCATTTAGAACAGATGAATTCATGAGACTAAGCATTGGAGACAGCATGGGAGAAACTGGAAAGACAAAGAGCAGTGTGGTTCATTTTATATGACGTGACTTATCTTATGGGTAAATGTTAAACACCTCAGTCTATTTTTAAGGCGGGAGACTTTCAGGTGGCCTTAAAACTAGACACATTACTATTCACAGTATCACTCTCATTGATTACAGAGAAGGAGTAAGCCTCTGACAACATTTTCTTACTCTTTCTTTAACAAAACAAACAAGCTTTCTTCCCCAAAAAATAATTTTATAGACAACTCTCAAACAACTTCATTTCCTTTGGGTCATACAATGACAGGAATAAGAAAAACTTCATTTCATACAGAAGTATATTACATTGTGTTTTTGTTGAACGCTGCTGTTTCTGTTGCTGAAACTGTTGCAGATGCAGCTCAAACTGACCTAAAGGTGGAGTCACAGAGCCATTACGTACATTTAGCACATTTTCTACATATTAAATTTCTGTCTTCCATGATTCATTCGTGATATACCTAATGCCTAAATGTTTCTTGTGCTCTTCATCCATCACAGACTGAGTTTTACACAGTTAATGTATATATTACATACCGGTAATTTATATTTGAGTAATTATTTTCTAAATCTTACGCAATTGTGCTTGATTTTTGCGAGATGCATGGGCAAATATGTGGCTTTCCACGACAATTCCACACGTTTAATGGATTTCTCACTTTCACGCTTGTATATATACTTTTTTATATCGCATATATGACACACAGGTGTCAGGTTAAAGTTACGTAATTGACGAACAAATTGCTATGGCATTCCAGACAAACAGCACAAAAATCACGCACGATTCATGTTCTACATTGATTCACGTGTTCTTTGCGTTGCTTATTCATACTTCTTCCGTGGTTTTAACGTAATACTTTTCTCTATTTTTTCCGAGAATGACCAATTTTTACCTGTGCAACATGCACAAAAAGTATGTAGTGGCTGTGTGACCCAACCTTTAAAGAATGAGATTATTATTTCAAACCACTGCTGCATAGTTGGGAGTGTGAGGAATTCCCAACATCAGCAAACAATAAGTTCTAACAAATATTTGAAGATCAAAGAGGTCCTCTATAGACCCTTCCATGACATCTGCTGAACAGATTTGTCTCAGAAATTGCAGGAAAAGGTTTACTTAACCCTTGTGCTATAGGCACTTTAACATTGGTAGTGGGGTCATCTAGACCAGTGTTTTTCAACCAGTTCGCCGCGGCACACTAAGTGTGCCGTGGGAGATGGTCAAGTGTGCCGTGGGAAATTGCCCTCATTAACTCATCTAAAAACATTTTCCATCTCCAGGAATTCAGCTCTTTGTTCATCCAAACAGGCCCTGATAAAACACTGAGTAGTTAGTAATATAAAAGATCTTAAAATTACTTTTTCTTTGTGTTTATTTAATTCTATTAAAAACATTTTAATAAGAATGGCGGTACCGCGATTTAGCTGCAGCTATAACTGTGTAAGGAAAAGTCCCGCCCCTTTAACTGTCTCCGCCAATCATTCTTGAAGGCTTAATCACATGTCATCATTCTGACCAATCAGAAGTGCTGAAAGTCTTCACTTCCTTCTTCTTAATTCTGCTGATAAAGTCGCTCAGTTCTAACAAAAATACCAGATAAAGCTCGTCTTTAGCGGTGTAGCTTTCCACAGAGTCCGGTGTCAGACCGTGGAACAAGTGAACAAAACAATGAAGCTCAGAGACGCGAGTCTTTCTGCCCTTTTTCGGCAGTTTTCACACTACATCTCCCATGATGCAATGGCTTAAAGGGACGGCGTCGTCCTTGTGAAACGTCTTGAAACCACAACAAACAAACAGTTTCTAAATTTTTCTAATTTAACTTTTATTTCATCTCTTAGAAAAAAACAGCCGCAACTTCCTGCTTTTTCTGCCACAAATATCACAAAAATCCACGTGAGATTGCAGGGGGGGCTGTCGATCAATACAGACCATGAATTTCTGCTTCTTTTTTTTGGATGCTGGTGTGCAGCGGGATTTTTGTCAAGGTTAAAGTGTGCCGTGGCTCAAGGTTGAAAAACACTGATCTAGACCCACTAGAGAGTGCACTGAACTTGTTTACTTCAAGGATTTGTGATTTTCACTGGTGTCCATGATTACATGAAATGCTCTTCACCTTTATCCACTTTTGTCATGGTAGGAATAACGCGTCAATGTAAGGTTGGGGTCATAGGATAGCACAAGGGTTTAAAAAAAGGGTATTTGAATCAATTATGCACTGATTTTTAAGTCAAAACTCGTACATGTGATGAATCATGTATCAAATTCAATCAAACTCTATTTGTGAAGCACTTTTCATACAACAGTAACACCAAATAATTTAAAGGCTTAAAATATTAGTAATATTAAAATATTACTATAAAATTCACAGGACAGCTGTCCTGACCCCCTCCACCCAATATAATGAAAGACATAATGACATCTGAATCAAAATCAACCCAATGTAAAATCCTGACTTGAGGCAGATGTAAGGAAATAATGTTTTGGGGAACTTTGCTTTCCCTTTATTTAAATATCTTAAGTCACGGAACATGTAGTCACTCAAAATCACAATCAACACTCACCAGACACTTTATTAGTCACACCTGTTAAGGAAAATTTCTAATCAGCCAATCACATGGCATCAACTCAACACATTTAGGCATGTAGAATCGGTAAAGACGCTTTGCTGCAACTCAAACCGAGCATCAGAATGGGGAAGAAAGGTGACTGAAGTGACGTTGAACCTGATATGGCTGATGGTGTCTGATGTGCTTTCATAAACTACTGGGATTTTCACCCACAACCATCTCTAAGGTTTACATTAGAAATGGAACCATTGGGAGGTTGAATCATTTGGAACAAAATGAACGGCTGAAACACCTTAACATAGCAAAATGTTGTGATTAACAAAACGTTTTCAAAAAGCTGAATTTAATTAAATGGCATGTGTCTTTTTTTTTCCTTTGTCTGTTTTAGACTTCATAGATTGGTTTGGCTAGAGTAAGATTTTTTTTTTAAATAAAATACATTTTACACTAACCAAACTGCATTCATCAATATAGAGGCAGGAATTAAAACAATTCTATGTTCTTATCCTTCAACATGTCTTTTGGCCCGATTTGAAATCTCCTGTTACTGCATATTGCAGGTCATGTCATGCGTGTCCAATAAGTGGAAAACCAAAGCAGAACATTCCACCTGCTCCACTGCTCACCATTTCTGTGATCAGGGAACCCTCTGAACATCTTATCTTATGGAGAGAAACTAGACTCAGTCGGATTTGTGCGTGCGTAATTCTTGATTTGTGCGTAAATTAGGATTTGTGTATGCATATTCTTGCTTTGTGCGTGCGTAAATTAGAAGGGAAGGAAGGGAAGGCTGATAGGAAAATTCTAATGACCGAGCATTCCACTGGTATTTAAACGCAGCACTTACGGACGAATTTGTGAGACGTGAAAACAGTCTCACGGTAGATCCGTGTGTAACTTTGGCTTTGTGTGTGCGTAACATGGGATTCGTGCGTGTTTTTTAAAGATGTGTGTGTGTAAGTAGTTTCAAGCTGTTGTAATCTTAATTTGTGCATACGTAAATTGTATTCTGTATTTTTTTAATTTTATATTTTTTTAACTTATACACAAAACGTATTATGTGAGTAACAAATCACACACAAATCCAAATTTATGCACAAATCCTAATTTACACACGCACAAAGCAAGAATATGCATACACAAATCCTAATTTACGCACAAATCAAGAATTACGCATGCACAAATCCGACTGAGTCTAATTTCTCTCCATATTATCTGATGTCCTTTCCTCTGCATGCAGCTTTGATTAATTTGAAGGACAAATGCAGAAACGTCTTTGGAGGGTTTATCTATAAAGAGGTTTATCTTTAGTAGGGGAGTGTAATGGCTGTGGCTGCATTCGTTTTTGTTATATTTTTATTTTGTTTTGTTACTTGTGCTTTATTTCTGTGTCAGAGTGCGACCTCCATTGTTTTAAGGATCTTTGTGTATCTGTATCTGATTCTTTTCAGATTCATTTTCAGAACAAAGATGGCCTCTGATTGGACCAGAGGGAGTCTTTAACTCTCAGTGAGGAAGTGAGCTTTGCGGTAACCTGTCTGCAGTTCAGCTTGACTCTCTGCTTCACTTTTGACCTTTGTCGTGCGGAGAATTAACAGAATAAAATAAAGTAGTTTTTGAAAAACAGAACATTGGTTTTCAGTTTCAGTTTCAGCCAAGTAAACTGGTAATTTTTCCAAGGAAACCAAGCATAAAAATTTAATCTAAATATTTTATTTTAAAACCTTATTGATCTAAAATCTTAAAAGGACAAGACAGAAGTGCAATCATTAAGCTCTCTAATGAAAATTGTCGTTTCTGTTTGGTTTATTGTATAGCACACCTTCAGCTGGACTCAATTTAAATTAAATTAGTGTAAAAGAAACACAAGAACCTCAGGCTCAGCTCAAATGCTGCAGTTTCCCAATTTGCCCTGTTTTTATTTTGTAATGTGGCTGAGTCCACAGTTTCCAAACACTTGTACTTTGCTCTAGTTTAATTTCAAAATTCATATTGGCAAATCATTTTTCCAAACAACTCTTTTGTAAAAACCCTTAAAGCTGAATCAAAGATGAAAAATGACTTTTTTTCACAAATTTTATCAGCTTGTTTTCAACACAGCTGAACCAAACATTTTATTGACAAGCAAAGGTTACTGTGTGGGTTATCTAACATGTGTGTGTTGGTTCACTTTAAACACAGAAGACCTACCTAGATGAAATAAAAGACATTCCTAATGACATTTTTTAAATGTATTTACTGAGCAACAATCCAAACAGGAAAACGTCAAAATGAACCTTTGATTGTTTTCATGTGGGGGCAGTATTGTGCCATAAGGCAGAAAAGTCAGAGAAGAAAAAACAAACCAATCAGAGCGATTGTTTATAGATGATGTCACTTCCGGGATAGCAGTCAGAACCGTTCAAGAACTTTTTCCCCCTCCGAGCCATGTAACACTGGAGAAATGTGTGCTTTTTTTGTTTGATGATTAATCCCCTCCCCTAAGAATACTTTATTTTGTAAGTTATATATTTTTTGCAATTTTTTAATTTGTTTTAATCAATTTAAATTCTCATCAGCAAGCTTTCTTCCTGTTAACTACGTACTAACGTTCCTGTTATTTCTATACGGTAGGATGTTTGGGATGGTAACATTGATTGGTTATGCGTCTGATGTTCTCCCGATGTTGTGTTTTGTACTTTTATATACTCTGCAATAAAGCTGGAAAAATAAAAAGCTCTGTTTTTGGTTCCTCAACAACAACAACGTATAACAGGGGCGTCGCGCTTGGGAAAATAAAGGGCAAATACATTTGTATCAATGTAATTGTAAATAATTACATATTTCATGTCGTTCTTTCCATCGACATAATGGATCTCTCAACTACATGCCTGGTTACTACAGGTGTTGGTAGATACCAAAAGTATTCCCAACTACACCTGTAATAACTTCTTTGTTTTAGCTTTATTGACAAACAACATAATACAAAAACATAATGAATGTCGCAGGGGTTACTGAAATGTGTACACATTGCAGAACAAACAAAGAATAAAACAAAATTATTTATGTTCACACATGCTAATACTATATATGAGAAAAGAAACATCAATTTAAAAAACTTTAAAATGCACAGACAGAATCGGCAATAGCAGAGTCCACTTAAGTGTTTCTCCAACGTCAACACTACCTCATTGGTACCTTTTGAACATCTGACACGTTTGCACACAATTGTGTATGTAATTTTGAACACAAGTCTTGAACACTCTATATTACAGTTTATATTTCCACACGGGTCTAGTAAAAAACTAAAGTAAAAAACTTTGCCACAATATGACTTTTTTTTTAATTAGACATAAAATACATAGTTAACATCCTCTTCACACAAGCCTAAGGTGCTGTTTTGAGTTTGCTTTTGTAGCTCTGATGTGAGAAAGTCTTCATAACTGATATTTTTTTGCTGCCAAACACTGAAATGTGAAGATTCAATTTCATTGTACTATGGACAATGACAATAAAAGCAAATCTTATCTAATGTAATTTTGTAGTAGACTGGTTTGGAATGGCATCTAATACTATTGTATATTCTTTGGGTGGAACTGAATTTTGAAAGGAATTCTTCAGAAGATGTCCATGAGGGTTGAAAAGTTGTCTTATTAGAACAATATCACTTTCATAACATCAAAGAAAAAAAGTGATTTTTTTTCTTGTATTGCACATTACTGTTATTCCAAATAAAACAAGATGTTGGAGAAAAATTGTGTTCATAAATGAGTTTCCAGGCCAGTAGGACTTGTTTCTAAAAGTGTGAAAGTTTTGTGGGTAACTTTGCGACTTTATAATTACATTTGAGCAAGAACTTAACTCCTCCCACTGTGTCAAATACAGAGTTAGGAAATGCGTTCCAGATATTGTCTTCCCCTTTCAACAAATTACTTAACCCCTTTATTTTAAAAGATTTGTTTAAAGTTTTAAAATTATTATACCAATTTCTAAAGCTTCTTCAATTAAATTTACTGGAAAAGGGGTTAATTTAGTAATAAAGAATTTATAAAACTCACTTGTTAGTCCATCATTCCCTGGACTTTTATTTTCTTTAAGAGATTTAATACAATGTTCAACTATCTCTTTCTTAATTTTCTTGTCACAAGTCTTTTCAAAGGTTTCTCTGACTTTTCAATCTAATCTTTAATATTGTTAATAAATAGTTCAATATCTTCTTCTTCAAAGCAATCTTGAGTGTAAAGTTCTTGATAGAGTTTTGCAACATATTGAGAAACCTTTCTTGTATCTTCACTTATTAAATTTTCAAGTTTCATCTGACGTAGACAGGAAATTTCAAACTTTCTTTTTTCTAAGTTGAAAAAGTATTCAGTAAATTTTTCAACTTCTTCTAACCATTTTCCTCTTGATCTAACAAATGCTCTGCATGCTTTTTCTTCATATTCAGTTCTGATTGCAAAGAAATTAGTATATTTTGTTCTAGATGAGATACATTTGTTTTTTCATTGCTAATCATTATTTTTCTTATTAGTTCTGATTCTCTTTTTTGTTTTGATAGCAATTCTTTTTTCAAATGATATTGCAGATCGTATTTCATACTTCATTAATTCTCAACTATTCAAATTTTTTTTAATGTAAATGCTTGTTTCCAGAATTTATCAATGAGTTTTTCTACTCCAGCAGTAAATTCTTTATTGTTTAATAGTAAATGATTCAATTTCCAATAGTCTATGTTGCATTTGGGTGCATTAGACAGTTCCCGTTTTAATTTTAATGGACACTGTATTGTGGTCTGAAAAAACATTGGGCATAATCTCAACAGAATCAACTGTATTTTCCATGTCACTAGATATTAACCAAAAGTCAACCCATGAACACTGAGCTCTGTCCTCATTGGTCCAAGTAAATATTTTCTTATCAGGATGTTTTAACTCCATATGTCAATCAAATCAAGTCTATTACATATATCCTATTCCTGAAGGAAGCGGTCAGCTTCCATTCCAGCAAGTCTCGGGCTTCGCTGCCGCAGATGGACCACCGGCCTCAAGGTGAGGCCTCCGCTGCTGTCATGCCTGTCGTCATGCACCTTCACCCTCGTCTCCTCCTCCCCTGTTTGCCCCGACAATGGCGATAATCTGGGATTCTATAATAAGTAAGGTTCGCTTCATCAACGCGGTCACTCACTGCTTTCCGGGAGCCACGGTTCTGGAAATTCTGGAAAATCTCCCAGACCTGCTATACAGTCAGGAGGCTGATTTTACATGTTGGTTTGAATGACACCTACTATAGAGAGTCTGAAACAACTAAAAAGGCTTTCATCAGACTTTGTAATTTTTTAAACTCCTTTCCATTGACTGTTTTTATCTCGGGACCCCTCCCCTCCCTGTTCCGCTGCCAGGGCCGCTTCAGCAGGTTGCTGAGTCTAAGCACCTCGTTCCAGTCTGCTTCCAGCCTGAACAAGTTCGTTTTTATTGACAATTTTAACCTGTTGTGTAACAGAACTTCATTCTATAAAACATGGGATTCACCCCAGTCCACAGGGCAGCAATGTTTTAGTGGCCAACATCAGACACTCTGTCCAGACTTCACCTGCTGCCATGCCCACACCAGTCCAAACCTCCTCTTCATCCGTGCAGACATCGGTCTGTGGAAGTGACTGACTAGATTTGGTTTCCTTCCACCTCCCCCAACAAACCATCATCACTGCTTCCGTTCCAGGACCTGCTGCCCCCCCAGTCTATCCTGTTAGGACTATTATTACAGTCAGGTCTTCTGTGAAGGGACATGATGGGAGAAAAACAAACTTTCACTGCCTCCCAGAGGCGCTGACCACAGCGTGCTCTCCTCCCTCACCCGTTCTACTCCAGATCCTCTTTGTTCCAATAACTCCACTACAGTCAGCCTTGGTCTCCTCAACATCCGCTCACTCACCAATAAAGGCCAGCTGGTCCAGGACATTCTTGCTGACCGAAAGCTGGACTTTCTATGCCTCACAGAGACTTGGCAGTAACCTGGGGATTTCACTGCACTCAATGAGGCAACTCCACCTAGATTTGTGTACACCAGTGAGCCGCGCACACATGCACGAGGTGGTGGTGTCCTGATGATCTATCGTGAGTCCTGGAAAGTCCTTCCTGTCTCTGCTCCTACTTACTGCTCATTTGAATATACTGCATTACTTCATTCTGGTCCTGCCCCCACCATAGTTGCTACAGTCTACCATCCACCCAAATACAGCAAGGATTTTCTAAAAGACTTTTTGCATCTCCTGACCCATCACTTCACAATCCCAGAACATTGTTCCTCTTGGTGATTTTAATTTCCACATGGATAACTGTAATAATTCAAATAATTAAAATTCTGCAGCCCGCATCATCACCAGGACCCCGTTATCCCACCACATCACACCAGTTCTCCAAAACTTACACTGGCTTCCCATAAAACAAAGGATTACCGGTAGTGTCAAGATTCTCCTCATAACCTTCAAACCACTCCATAACCTGGCTCCACCCTACATTTCTGAATTTCTTCACATCTCCTTTCCCGATCTCTCCGCTCCACTTCCTCTCTCCAACTCCATGTCCCACCTGCCCGTCTTGTCACAATGGGGGGCAGAGCTTTCAGTCGCTCCTCCCCCCCAGCTATGGAATTCTCTTCCTCCAGATCTACGCAATACCGACTTGCTGCCACTATTCATATCCAACTCAAGACTCATCTCTTCAAACAATCATACAGTTAATCCATTCAGTTAAAACAACATCATTTGTCTGTTTTTCTTTCCTGTTTTTACGTCTTTATGTTCATTCATGTTTTACTTATAATTTCTTATTGATGGTTTATTGTTTTCTTATTTTTAACCTTGTACAGCGACCTTGGGTGACCTGAAAGGCGCTTGAAATAAAATGTATTATTATTATTATTATATGTTTTTAAACTCCTTTGGGTCTTCTTTTCTGGGGGGAAATCTATCAAGATGCCCGTTCATTACAGCATTCAAATCTCCACCCCCATAAAAGCTGTGCATTGGGATATTTTTGTAAGAGTGTATTCATTTTTTTCTTCCAGCGTTAAATAAATTGTACTGTTGTTTGTTTGATTATTGGAGGCATATGTATTAATTAAAATAAAATAAAATAGGTCAAAATTCACTACGAGTATAATCCATCTCCCAGTTTTGCCAATTAAATACTCAAGAGTGCGGCCTTTAAATCTGCCCTGTAAAATAATTACCCCTGCTGACCTGTTGCTACCATAAGAAAACCATTTATTTTTACCCATCTCCAAAACTCTCTATCTGCTTCAGAAGTGTGAGTCTCTTGAATGAAAAAAAAGTCTGAATTTTTATTTGGGCAATATAAAAACACATTTTCTTTTCAGCTGGTCTCTTTGGCATTCACAGGTAGAACAGAGACTGACATGAACTATATAGAACAAGAAAAATGAGAAAATAAACTTAGGAACTTCCTGGTTTTGTCCAGGAACCGCTGTACATATTCAGTATTTTGAGCCTGTTTCATGCGGTCATACTGACCTTTACAAACATAGTTCAGCTTAATTCAGTAATATTTTCTTTCCGTTCACGAAATCCCTGTTTCCAATGAAGTAGGCTTTCTCTCCTTTGTTCCTGGTTGCCTCCACTGCTGGCCATAGACGGCTGCGAGGTTCTTTTTCAGCAGATGTGAGATCTTCCTGCAGATGGAGATGATGATCCAGTTGGAAGTAATTATTAGATCTTTTCCAAAGGAGATCTCTGGCCGATCTGGACAGGAACCTGGTGATTAGGGGCCGGGGAGGTTGATTGGTTCCATTCCCATTGGGCTTTTCAACTTGGTGTGCGTTGTCGATTGCTGAGACTGCAGAATCTTTAGTTGGTAACATCTTTCTAACAATTTCTTGGACCCTTAATTTGACGTCCTCTGAATGCTTTTCAGGGACACGGGACAGGCGTAGAGTCCCTCTCCTGCTGTAGCGGTCTTCATCATTCGTTTAGGTTTCCATCTCTCCAACCTTCTTCTCCAGCTCTTTACATTGCTTTTTCTCATTTAGTTTTTTAAAGTTCATTACCTCCTGAAAAAAATCAAACAACTTTTTCAAATTGAATCGGTGAATTCAATAAGGGCTCATGTCCAAGAAGTTTGTTTATCCAGGAAATGATTTTAATTGCATAGCTTAAAGAGAGTGTAGCGTCCCTTTGATGATTAATACTTTACCCAGATTTAGCAGCAGTTCATAGCTTACAAATGCTATAATATGAAGCACCTCATTTTTATGATTTCAGAGGACTAGCAAACTAAAGTCTCTGGACTTGGGCCCTTCTTGAATTAAACATTAAACTGCCATATTGGATAACTAGTGCTGCCATGCAAGGTAATTTCTTCAGTATCTGCTTTGATAATGTGAGCCGAGGTTTTCTTTTGATCTCTTCATCCTTTTTGGTTTAGGATTAACGTGCTAGTTTGAAGAATCTTCACGGCACAACTTGTGTTTTTGGTTTTCAGGCAAAAGGTCGGCGGGAAAAAAAAACAGTTCGTGCTGCAAATTCCAAGTTTAAAAAACTCACAGAGGTGGAAGTGCACCTTGACCATCATCATAAAACTGCATTTGCTACCCGACCAGGGTTGTTTGAATTTAACGTGCTTAGTTTGGGGTTGTGTAACACACCTAGCGCATTTCAAAGATAAATGGATTTAATGCTAGCTGACTTGCGGTAGACATCATGCTTGGTTTATCTGGATGACATCATAGTGTTTGGGCGGTCTTTCCAGGAACGCTTGGCCCGCCTTGGGGGAGTCTTGGATAAACTGAAGCAGGCTAACCTCAAAGTTAAACCTTCTAAGTGTGACTTGTTTTCTACTCAAGTGCAATATTTGAGCTCTGTCATATCCTCTAACGGAGTGATGCCTGATCGCTCTAAGGTGGAGGCGGTTTGGGGTTGGCCCAGTCTTATGGCGGAAGTGCAGAGTTTTCTAGGTTTGGCATCATACTATAGGCAGTTTGATCGAGGTTTTGCTGATATTGAGAGGACGTTGCATGAACTTGCTGCATGATTGTTGTCGGATTCTCCAGAGTTGCAGAAGTATACCCCCTTGTGGCACCAACTGCAAGTGCAGAAGTCTAGGTTGGGGAGAATACCCCCTGATGATTCTGATGCTCCTGCTTGTGTTAGGCTGTTCTGCCCAAGTCCATGGTGCCTCAGGTTCTTAGACAGCTTCATAATGTTTCCACTGGGGGTTATTTGGGAGTTCAGAAATTGCAAGCCAAAGTGAAGGATAGATTCTATTGGCCTGGCTAGTTCCATGATGTGAAGACTTGGGTGAGAGAGGGTGTTGATTGTGCTTCCCGCAAAGCACATGGGAACCAGCCTCGTGCAACAATGCAAACTCTTGTTCCATCTAGACCATTTGAGCGGGTTCATGATCAGTGATTATTCTTTCAAATGGACAGAAGCCTTCCCACTACCAAACAAGGAAGCTCTGTCGAAAGTGAAGGTGTTGACAGAGACTGTGTTTGCCACTTTGGGGCTCCTTGCAGTATTCATTCTGATCAAGGTTGTAATTTTGAGTCTACGCTCTTTAAAGAACTATGCAATCTTTTGAACATTCGTAAATCTAGGACTTCGCCTTACCCCCCTCAGTTGGTTGAGCGGTTTAATTGTATGTTACTGTCAATGATTTTTGTGGAAGACAGTCAGCTGAACTGGGACACACTTTTCCCCTTATGTGATGCTTGCGTATCGCAGCGGTGTTCATGCTAGCATCTCCTTCATGTCATACAGAGTTTTGTTTGGGCAGGAGTCAGGACATTGAGTTGCCAGTAGACATAATGTTGAATATTGGTGAACATGAGACCTTTTCATCTGCAGATGAGTATGTATCGCGACAACAGGAGACCTTGTCCTCTGTGGTGGATGCTGTTAAGGGGGAGGGTGCCGCTCGCTGCCGGTTAGGGCTGCCGGCTGTGAAAATAGACAGAGAGGAGGATTTATTTTTATGTGAGGCGGGGAGGCTCGCTGCCTTCTGTAGAAAGAATAGGGCTGGGAGTACGAGTGAGTGGTTGCCACTGCTCCACCCACAGTATTGCCTGTGGACGCTGCTAAGGCTTCTGCACAGCTGATCATTCCGCTGCCGGCACAGCCGAGCCCGGGGAGACGGACGGCGCTGGAGCTCAGAACCTGGGGGTGGGGTGGGGGTCGTGTCGGCTGCACGAGCTAAGTTTCACCTACAGCTCAGACATTTTAAATTATAATTTGATGGGGTTTTGAGTTTTGGTATCTTGTTAATAATAAAGTATATTTTTGTAACGAAGTCATAACTTGCGTGGTTCTTGCAGCTTGAATGACAGGTTTTTAATAAACATACATGCGGTCGCGGACGCCATCTTGGCCCCCAGCAACCGTTCCAGAGCTCTTTTCTTTTTGTTCCTCAACAACGTAACAGAGCCACCGCGCTTGAAAAACAAAACAGACCAGAAAAAAAATAACAAATAGGCAAATACATTTGTATGAATGTAAATAATTACACATTTCATTTCATTGTGTTTTTTCCATCGACATGGTTCTTACAATAAAGGTCGCATCCGGGACATCTGGTTGTCTACTTTTTTCTTCCAACTTTATTTAAAATGAAATGAGACAGTTAAGCGTTTGGAAAAAGGACACACATGGAGGCCCAGATTTAAAAAGAATTAACATCATTAAGACAAAATTACAAACCAATAAATAAATAATAAAACAAGGGAAAGAATTGAGCATTGCCAGATATTTGAATTGTAATGTCAAAATAAATTAAGTTTTGGCCGTTTTTAAAATGTATTAAGGGGATTTTACTTATGATGACGCTGTCAAAAGTACTTGGACTTTATGACAGGGGGATTTTGGTAAGGTCAGGTTGGAGATGACGCTGCAAGATACCTGTGACTCACCTGTTGCCCAAGCAGCCCCCAATCTGGGTACAGGGAGGAAGTGGGCCCAAAAGGCAGCACTCAGACACAAAGGCATTGTGGGATGCGTGCAGGAGGAGAGGAGTGGTCCTGATCTCTCACCTAGGACACCTTCCTGGAGAAAGCCCAACCCAGCTGAGACGCACAGACGGGTGGTCCAAGAGATACGCCGGGAAGAGGAGGCAGGGAGGTGCGCTCAAGCCGTGGCACAGGCAAAACAAGGTCAGTAGATGGTGTGGGAGGGAGTGGAGAAGAGGAAGCTCTCCTGGAAATACCTGTGGGAGATGGAGGCGTTTATAATTAGGGCTACCTATGATGCCTTACCTTCTCCTGCAAAACCTAAGCCAGTGTCAAGGATACAGATCTTTAACCAGTCTTTCTGTTCTGCAGGAGTACGAACTATTTTACAAAATAATTCCAAAGTTTCTTTCCCAGTCTGTTTGAATTGTAAATAAAGATTGCCTCTAACTCCTGAATATTTGGTTAGAAAAATTGAGATTAGAAAAAATTTATTTTAGACTCAAACTCCAGTCATTAAATACAAGCAGAAAAACCACAAACAAACACAATACAATCAAAGATGGAGTTCACAAAGCACAAAAGATAAAAAAAAAGTCATAAGAAAATTCATTAAAAAGGAAGCAACAGAAGTACTGCACATGCAAAAATGACTATAAAAGATAAATATCAATAAAATGATCAAAAACACTCTGTAAGTTGGCTAAAAAGAGAGAAGGAAAGCACAATATTACTTGTGGAAAAGGCTTTCTGACATATTTGACCTAAATGTATCTTGAAGAAATCAACTTGCAATATGTAAGACAAAGAAGTGCTTAGAACAAGATTATTTGGGAAAAAATTAAACATGAAACCAGAGTTTGTCTGTATGATGACATGTCCAGAATAAGTGAGTTCCAATTTTAGGCAACAGAAGCACCTGGTTTCAGAAATCTCTAGATTATGTAAGAAATAAAAACTAACAGGGTAATATCTAACCAACACTGTCGAAGAAATTCTTATTACTTTATTTACATTGACAACTTTTTCCAAACTCAAGCTTTCATACAGGCAAAGGTGAAAATGCATGACAAAACAATTTTCATGTTGATGTTTCAATACTGTGTTTTTGCACACAAATCTATTCACTTTGAAATAGATCTGAGGCCATGAGTGGATGAGCCAGAAGTAGCAGTGTAGCAGCTGTGACAATGTTACCCATGACCTCTAGCGGCAGATGAACTATCAAAGCTGGGAAGTGCTTAACAAAAACAAAAAGAAGCAAACAAAAGAGGAAATTGTTCAGTTTTTCTCATCATTTCTAGATTAAAAACGTTGAAATAATCACACAAAAATATGAATAAATACAGAAAAACTTAATGTTAAAGGATCAAACCCTCCCTCTCCTCTTTGAATCTATGAATTAGCTAATCATTTGTGTTGGCCAAACACCAGAGCCCCACATATCCTATCTGTTGCTTCAGCAGCTGAACAGGATGACCAAAAAAAAAAAAAGAGAGACAAAAAGTGGTGTGTCCCTGGATCCAACAGATCCAAGGTTACATAAACACCCTCCGGATAGACTCATACTAGTCTGTAAATCCTTGGTTGTTTAACAGTGAAACTCTGAGGTTAGATATTCCAAAACACAGCTGTTATTGATGATATGGAAAACACCAAAGACCTTTATATTTTTGCTCTGAAATGATCTCATCCTAAAAAGGACTTTGCTTATTTTGGCCACATACATTTTTATGGTTTTGACAGGTTTTATGTAACCCTGGAGAACCCAAGAACAATTTTCTTTTGGACTTTTTTGTGCGTTTATTTATTCATTTTGGGTAGAACCTATTCACAGTAGCAATAAATTACTATTTTTTTTTAACAAAAAAAAAAAAAAAAAAACAGCGGCCAAATTCGTTCCTGTGTTTTCTCCAGGGATAGAATTCTTCAGAAATCAGAGGAGACAGGCACCAATTTCTGTTTGGGTCCAGTTAAAAAATAGTCAAACTATCTCTGTTAGAGAGTTGTTATCTATGTGTCGCTGTGAGGAGGAAACATGAGGAGGACAGAGAATATCCATTTTAAAAAATGAGTTCAGACTTTCAGACTTGTTTGATCAAATGAAGCCCAATTCGAGAAAGCAACTATTTAAGCTCCTGTATTTTGTATTTTCCATTGATATTTCAAAGAATTCCAACGTTTTAGAGTTTTTTTGTGATAAAAAAGGTTTTAGGAATCAGACAATTAATTAAAGAAAATATTATGAAGTGCATTTCTGTCCATACCTGCACAGTGTCGGTCAGAACACAACTAAATGAGAAATGGAATGAGCTGCTAAATAAAACTAGGAATATTACTTAGGTTAATAATAATAAAAATGTCAGTGTGCACCACTGAACCCGGTCCGAAGGCCTCAACCAATCAGGTATGGATATCACAGGTCTGATTCACATTTTTGATTTGGTAAAGAATATACGTCGGATGCTTTTCCCGACAACCCTCTGTATTATCCGGGCTTGGGACCGGCACGGTGAGGCTAT
This sequence comes from Oryzias sinensis, assembly GCA_037389245.1. Taxonomy (NCBI): domain Eukaryota; kingdom Metazoa; phylum Chordata; class Actinopteri; order Beloniformes; family Adrianichthyidae; genus Oryzias; species Oryzias sinensis. Next base: position 17,846,417 of record CM074501.1, on the reverse strand, counting down.
GGCTTGGGCCTCCTCGTGGCTACATTGTTATTAATACGCTAATAATACATAAATAACTAGTTCTCATCTATTCTATCATTCTTGGTTCCTTCATGTTTAGTTCTAGATTTCGTGTTCAGAACTTTAAGTTTTTGGATTTTTATTTCATGTTCATTGTTGATTTACCTTTAATCTTCTGTCTGTCATCTCCCTCCTCTGTTATTTTGGGTTCCCCACAACACTTTCTCTCAGTATCATTACTGCTCAACACAGTCTTAGTTTAAAAATCTAAACCAAGAGGATATTTAAGAGGATATTTCTGTTGTGTAGTGGAAAGACAACAGAGACCAGTGTCACAAAAAGACATTTATGAAAGGACCCTAAAACAGCTGTGTGCCGACCGGCCTCTGCAACCTCCCAGCAGCACCAGGACTATTTCTACATTACAAAGGAGTGTATCTGAGTGCAAGAGGGAGGGAAAGGGGGGGATGCTTAATCTGAAAATTAGGTTTTAAATAGCTAGTGGGACTCTTGAGACGGGCAGTCAAAGAAAAAAAACTGTGAAGCTAATCTTTTAGCAAAAGCTTTGAGGTAATAAGGTTCAAGTATGTTAGGAAGAATCGTCGGTACAGTGAATAAGGCAAATACAATTAATCATACAATATCAATAGAAATTGCTTCGTGTTTTGCTAAATTGTTTTAATTTGGTTAGAAAAATCAAAAAGGTACAAACAGTAAACCAGGGCTCCAGACTAACTTTTTTCACTTGGAGCACAGTGGCCCCTAACTGAAAATTTTAGGGGCACAACCAGAAAGTTTAGGGGCGCATACCGTAAATCAACATGCTAACCAAATCTCTCAGATGCATGCACATATCAGGTTGTGATGATATTTGTCTCCGTTTCCTTCCCACAGATGTTTACATGCGCTCGATTATCTCTAGGCCTCGCCCCCTCCACGCATTTTAGCCACTTACAGTTAGGGATGGATATCGTTAAGGTTTTAACGGTACTACTACTCCTATCGATACTGCTTATCGATCCGGTATTTTAACGGTACTCTTATCGATACTTTTTGAGGACGAAAAATAAATAAATAAATAACAAATTAAGAACATAAAGTGTTTTATTTCCTCATTATGCAACAACACTGGTTTTTTTTAACAAAAAGTTTTACTTTATATACATGAGAATGTTCCAGACAGGATATTCATTTAATCATTTAATCGAATTATTTTTATTCTTTATGAGCGTGATGTTTCCTTTGATCTTTTGTCCATTTTCCACAACCTTGAATAGACTTTTCTGTCCGTCAAACACCAGAGTTAGGATTGAGTGAGATGATGGAAAGAAATTCACTTTGATGCAGACTATTTTCTATTTATTTTTTTTTGTTTAAATCCAGTAAACCCAATAAATTATATTAATTTTACGGATGACAACTATCATTAGTCATTAATTATTATTAAGTATTAGGAAGCAGCTGATAGTTTGTCACGGGTCGGGAATCATAAGTGGTGAATCTAAGCCCCGCCTCTCTACCTGTTTGTTTTGTGTAGACAAACAGCGCAACATACGGTCATCGTAGCAGTAAGGTGACAGGATGGTAGAGGTTCCTTGATGCAAACTTCATTAATTTTACGCAGAAATGGGTGTTCTTAGTCTAGGGCGCTCACGTGTCCCCTACGAGATCTCCACTGACTGTGTGTGCGCTGCCTTGTCTTGTGTGTGTGCGCGCGTGGCGCGTGCTGTCTGAAAACAGCCCCGCCCCCTTTCACACAAATAGACAGATAGAGCTCTCCGCTCCAACGAGAATACCGAAATTAATATCATCATTAATTAACGGAAAATTGACTGACTCTGTGAGTTAAATATGGCAGATAACGCTTGTGGGACACAAAAAGAAAAAGTATCTTCTCCAGTACCGATAGCAGAACCGTTCAGGTCAGATCTTAACGATACTGCGGTCTTGAAGAATGCGGCCCCGGGGCTGGTTCAATACCGGGGCACGGTACCCATCCCTACTTACAGTGGCTTTCCCTTTCTTCTCACACGCAGTGGCCGACTCACAGAAGGGCATCACGCGAGTGTGTGCTCGCGTTTCATGAGTATGTGCGCGAGTGTGTGTGTCTGCCTGCGTGCGTGTGCGCTCGCGTCTCATTGATTATTTCATTGATCATTGACGTGCCCCTTCCACGTTTAATGTATAAAAAATACGGAGGGTGGGTCATGCAAATTTACTGGTCGCACATGTGCGACTGGATGTAAAATTCAGTCGCACACTCTCAAATTTTGGTCGCAAAATGCGACCAATTGGTCGCAGTCTGGAGCCCTGTAAAACCCAAAATAGAAATAAATATTTGCAGCAATTTTACAAAACAAGTTTATCAAGTATTAAACTGATTCTAAAAATGTTTTAGAGATCCGGTTTTGTTATTTTAATGCCGTGTAACTTTTCTGTAGGTGTGAAGTCAAACATTGTTTATCCCAGACTCCATTTTCACTGCAAAGACTGTCAGATCCTCCTCTCTCCTTGAATCCTCTCCTCTTTGCTTTATCAGCTCCTGTCAATGTCCTTCAAAGGAAAAGCTCCGTCTGAAGCGTCTTGTTTCTCTCTGTTTGTATTGTGCCTCCATGAGGACAGACACAGATGTAACTTTAGTGTCTCTCTACAGTTTAAAACCAAATTCCACATTTGACCCTGATGGACATCAAAGGCCGGAGGATCCTTCAGCCACGGCTTCAGCAGGACTCTAAAGCAGAAAAACATCAGAACAATCGTCAGATAAACCAGCAGAGACCATCATTAAACTTCATAAAATAATAATTCACAGAGAAAGAATGTTTACATAAAAATGCTTACATCAAAGGAAGAAGAGGATTTTCTTTGCTAAACTTAAAGAAAAACACAAAAATCAACTTTAAAATCAAGTTGAATAAAAAGTGTCTCAACATTAATTTCATCAATTAATTGCAGACAATATGAATATGAAGATTTTATAAAGTCAATCTTTCCACAGCTTATGCTGTGCTGACAGTAGAAACTGAGGTTGAATGTTTTCATCTGCAGATCTATTTCAGACTATTGGTTTCCTTTTGAAAACACCAGAGTAAAGCACTAAGTTTAACCCCTTCATGCTTTAATTTGAAACCATTAAATTCAGGACTGCTGCAGAAATTTAGCATCACTTTAAAAGTTAAAAAAGAAAAATATTTTAAAATCTAAAAGAAGAATAAATTCAGACGTGCAGGTTAAAAGTAGGACTGCAGGATATGAGGAAAAGTCATGAGATCCATGAACAGATAGCTAAACAACTAAATACATCATTTCATTTCACTGCAACAGTTTAATGTAAATAAGAGTCAAAATAACTTAAATTATACTTCAAATGATACTCGACTAAATATGAGGCTCCATCTGATTGGACAAATACATAAATGGATTTATTTGATTAGTTAAATACTTCAAACTGCTATAAGATTGTTTTAACACATTTAAAGTTACCATTTATTGCAATTATCACCGTCTTTTGAGATATGAACATTGCACAGCTTGATGTCGCGATAACAATAAATTTGTGATTGATTGTGCAGACCAAGTTAAAAGTAAAAACAATTCTAAAAACCTCATCCAGTGAAAGGATCCTGGTCTCTTTCGTGGCTCTCTCCTCTTTTCCAGTTGGTGACTAAAACCCAAATTACTTTAACGAGGGAGAAAACCGAGCTTCCCTTCACTTTCATACTTTCAGATTCTTCTATTAGTTTAAGGTTTGTCTGCAGGTCTGGTTTGCAACAGTCTTTTTTTCTTGAATCCTTTGTTTTTTTTCAGTTTAAAAGCTTACATAAATTAACAAACCTTTATCTGCTTCAGATTAAGGGTCTCTGTTTATTTGAGGATGAGCCAAAGTAAAGGAAGTAAATGACATAAGTGCTTTTTAGAGCAAAAAAATTGACCACAGGGGGGAAACTCAAGATGCAGAACAACAAAAAAGGCTGTAAACGTGCCAAAGAGGGTAAAATTGCTTCAGTAAGAGGTACAGGCACTTACTGCTACAGTGGGGCAAAAAAGGCTTTTTTTCAGTCACTCAGACAGAAAGCTGTCCAACTGAAAAGATGAGAGAAGTCTGAAAAGTTCAGCAAAGAAACCCTTCTACTCCAGCCCAGGGGACGGATCACACCTACGTGCGTGAAAAACTAAAAAGACTTTTACTATAATGCCAAGTCACACAACCACTACGTACATTTTGCACATATTGCACGGAGATAAATTGGTCATACGTAAATATATGTGGTAAAAGTGAGACATTTTGGTCTTTACGTGAAATTTTCACAAATGTATCAGGAATGAACCACGTTAAAACCCCAGAAGAAGTACGAATAAACTCCACAGAGAACGTGCACACCAACGTTTCACTGAATTTTTTTCATTTTGACATTCAGAGCACTGAGCAGAAATCACATTACGTCAGCACCCACTGCCGGCGTGCCCCATCCTTCCTTTTATTTTCTGAACCTACTGAATACCTTTTGTGGTCATGCGGCTGCTGGAGCCTATCCCAGTTACTGCAGGTAAAGGTGAGGTGCACCCCAGACAGGTCAACAGTCTGTCACAGAGCCACACATTCACACCCACATCCACACCTAAGGGACAATTTAGAATCGTCAATCAACCTAAGTTTGACACATTTTTTGGACTGTGGGAGGAAAGCAGTGCACTCGGAGAAAACCCCCACATACATGGGAGAACATGCAAACGACAACACCACCATGCAGCTCCTGGTCATCTGACCTTCTCCCTGCAATTATTTGTCAGTCTGAAAGTATTTTTTGCTGCTGACTGTACTTTCTCCTGCTATACTACGCCTCCTTCTGGACGTCAATATTCCACTGAAATCTTTTACACGCCACAACCAAATATCACTTTCAGTACAAGATATTACTTTTTACCCACAATGCCATTCACAAAGTTGCCCTCTGGTACCTCACTGATCTCCATGTCCCTGAACCAGCCTCCATGCTCAGATCCTCCTCATCTGTCCATCTCACTGCTCCATCTGCCTCTGTCACAGGGAGCATTCAGCTGCTCTGCTCCTCTTCTTTGGAATTCACCACTAGTCTCTCAGTCTCGCTGCGTTTCATTCAAGTAACCAAAACATGCAGCACAGCTTTATATCTGTTTATTGATTCCTTTTGTTTCTTACCTCTTCTTCCTGCTGTCCAGATGACGACCTGGTCCGCAAGGGTTTTGCTTCCTGTTTGGCGGCATAAGAAAGTGATTACTTCTTTGGTTTGTAATGATTTGAGTTGTTTATTTATTGCCTGTCTTATTTATTTGCACGATATAAAATTTAGTTTCCAAGAAATCTGATTATTATTACTATTATCATTATTATTACCGGTCGTTCCTCAATATCTGCTGCTGGAGGATCTCTTCTCCAAACTTGCCTCATCTCACCCCAAAGATCGTAAAACCTTTTTAAATTATTACATGAAAAAAAAAAACGTTTTTATTCAGTTTGTGAATTTTACACTTCGACTTATAAAGTAACTGGAGGACTTGATACCTTTGAAGTTTTCCAGTTCTATGACAATACACCCCTATAATCGCGAGAATCAGCAGAATCAGGAGGGTGCTGAAGACAGCAATGATGATGGGACCTGTGCAACTTCCTGTAAAAAAACAAGATACAGAAAATGAGTCAGCAGAAATGTTAATAAAACAGTTTTACCATGCAATTGAATGTGTTTTCTCTCATGTGCAGTAATGCTTAGTTTGATCCAGTCAAACTTTCATCTATCATATAATTCAGATTTGAAAGTAAAAAATGATTACAAATAAATACTTTTGTTTTAGAAAGTACATTTTTATAAAGGAAACTTAATAAGAACGTTTTCACTTTTTTTGAACAAAGAAATTCAATAATTTACAGGTAAATATGTTTTCTAAGACGGAAAATTCACACTGAAGCTTAAGGAATAAAAATGTTTAAATAGAAAACAAAATAAACTTATTTTTGACTGTGTCTGTTATATAAATTATAAATCGGAGTAACATATTGTTGTATCAGTCTGGTACTACTAAGAAATAAAGACTGGGGTGTAACAAATACTCGATTAATCGAATTCTATTCCTGTGATCCAAACAGATCGATCTGTTTGAAGCAAGTTGTTAATCAAATTGACCTATGCCATTATAAAATAGGTTTAAAATGAAATGAAGAGATATTGGACAATACCACTTGGATTGAGGTACAGTAGGTTTATTTTACTATAACATAACGACGGCGAGTGAATCACAGCGGACAACACACATGTGATGACAGCATGATCAGTCCATCATTCCAGTCCAATGTATGAAAACACTTTAGATTTAGTAAAGACGTGACCCTACAGCGTGCTAGAATGTTCCCTTTGGATTATTTGGATGTGGAAAAACAGTGGGCTGAACTTTAGGAAACTAAAATGTGACTGGATTTGACATTCATTCTTGTTTACTTGTTTGTTTGGACACATATTTAATTTACACTCCATTATCTTGCAAGAAACACAAGGAATCTGGAAAACCTCACCTACACTTTTTAGTATCAGGTTTTTATTTCTGAATCCCATTGGTTTTGGTTTTGGCTAAAGATGGATCGTTCCAAAAGTGAATCCTATTGGCAACCACAAAATTTTGCCACGAATCGTTATTAAAATGAATCATTTCAGCCTTTATAAAGGTCTGCGATGAATTCACACATTTAGGGTGAAAGAAAGTTCAGTGACACACAGAGTCCACAAATAGTCTTTTGTCTGTCGCCTCTATCTTTTCTTAAAGCAGAAACCAAACGAAGTCTTTAGGAGCACTCCCAGCATGCCTCAAGAGTCTTGTTTTATTCTGTAACCACAGTCTACATAGAAACTACAGATGAACTCACAGCAGACTTCACCTGAAGAGAAATGCACAAAGAGATTTGCCTGTTTGCTTCCGTATGGATTTCTGGTCTCACACTGATAAAGGCCGGACACATCATTGCTCTGGCTTGAAAACTGCAGCGTTGCACCCACAACTTTAACTGATGGAGGCAGAGGCTGGCCAGACCTAAAAAAGACAAAATCAATTACAAAGTGTCGATTCGAGTTTCTGCTGGTCAGAACATTTCTCAGACATGCAAGAAAGGCAGTTCAGCTTCTCTGCATAGTTTCATATTTCACTGTCACAGGTGTTTTTAAACTTGAAACAAAACAGAGTCCAGTGGAAAAGAATATACACAACATGTGATGCAAAGTGCGTCTTGAGTTGTTTCTTTATTTACATAAAACAACAATTGGTCAACTTTCCAACACCTCCAACCTAATTCTGCTGCTTCAGGACTCTTTACATTCCCAGAGGTCAAATATGCTCTTTATTAAGGGTCCCTGAAGAGAAAATTCTTAAAAAGGTTTCACATTCTCTCCTGATTTCAGCTGCTTTTTCCCACAACATTCTGTAAAGCTGACATTGTGCCCAACAGCCACAAAATTCCACACTCATCTAAATGGATTTCTTCTGAATCACTTGAGTCAGCTAAGGGTTGAGGCTCTTGAGGACCGGGGTTAGCCACTCCTGATTAGTCTACGGTATCTTTCTACATTGAAAACCATAAGATTTCACAAACTGGAATGGTTGAAATTATAACTGGTCTTAGATCTGTTTTGATGGCTTTGTGTCGTGCGTTTGGTTTCTCTGTTGTGGCAGACAGAAGTGTCTCCTGGTCATTGACTGTAAATGAGAACTGGACCGAGCTAGTGTGACGTCACTCACAGAAAATGGCTTCTGGTTGCAACCAAGTGAAGTCAATACAGTCCTTTTTTTTTTAGCAATATTGACGACGCCATCTTGGTACCAGATGCCAGTAAGCAGCAATTAAGATAAATAAGTCTGGGTTTATATTTCTATGGCAACCATTCTTGCCAATGTGGAGAGAGCTTGTTGGAAGGCCACCCCCATACCACTTGAGGGTGGGCGACACAAAATCTGTCAGTTTAAAGTTTTGAACGTTGGATGTGGGCACCAGCAGGCAGCACCTACTTTCATTACAGTGTCTGACTGGCCAGTTTAGAACTTGACTAACTAGCTCTCATTGACTTTATAAAAGAACTGGCCTGAGAGAGTGTGAAGTCACCGATAGAAAACGCCAGCAAAATGGAGTCAATTCAGTCTCCATACCTCCTGATACGAACGCCGCCATTTGGAGCCACACAACAACAGTAGGAACTGATTGGTCTGAGATGTTTTTATTCAATGTTTCTATGACAATTACTGTTGCCTATCAAAAGTAAGCTTGTTGGAAGTCCACACCCCTTCAACTGGGCTTGGGAGAACATGTCTATGGAACAATTTGAACGTTCGAGGTGGGGTTCAGCAGGCACCACATGCTTTTACTGAGGTATCTGATTGGTCAGTTTATAACTTGAATAAAAATATTTATTATATATAAATATAATATATACATTTATATGAATTTATTATAAATATATAATAAAAATATAAAGAAAAAATATATTTTTTTAAATTGGAGTAGCAAGACCATGTAGTAGAACAACAAAGGTTATTCTGACATATATGACTGAGAAACAGATGTTTATTTCTCAAAAGAAGTCAATGGGATTTCAGCTTTTTGGAGTTGGCGGGTAATTACTATTTGGAATGAGAGAGGGGAGTTTAGAGGAAACTGAAGAGTTACAGTCATTGACTGTGTGATCCAAAAGTAGACTGACAAAAACAATTCTCTGAAATAATGACATGAAATGTGTTTACTATCTGACTGAATCACTTCGTCCATCTATTACTTACCAACCGCAGAGTATTCTTAGTTCCTACCTTTTCTTCTTGTTTGAAATGTTTTGCAGCATTGGTCAGACAGTAGGCTGGATCCAGAATGCAGTTACTGTTAAATCTGCCCCAAAACCACAATAGGAAGTCAACAACTGCCAGTTTTTTAGGTTTCTGGGCCACAGAGAAAAGAGGAAGAGAAAGTGTGGATAGTAGAGAAGAGGGAAAGTGTACAGAAAAACAAAAACATAAAATGAGCAAAGGTAAAGAGTCTGGGTGTCATCCTTGGCCGTAGATTATCCTTTCAATGTCACATCAAAAGCTTTACTCGGTCTGTCTACTTTCATTCACCGTACTATTAATAGTCTCCGCCCCTCCCTCACCGTCCACTCCGCTTCCTTCTTGGTTCACAGTCTGGTCAATTCTCGCCTTGACTATTTCAATGCCCTGCTCTCTGGTTTTCCCGAAAAAAATCGGAATAAACTTCAACTGACCGCATCCTCACCAGAACATCACTCCTGTTCTCCAGCAGCTGCACTGGCTTCTGGTAATTTCCAGGATTCAAATCAAACTTCTTCTCTACACCTTCAAGGCCCTCCATAACCTGCTTCTCATCTTCCTAATCTCCTCCATGTTGACTCTTACTCTCACCGTTCTTCTCTTCAGCTTTCCATCCCTGCAGCCGCTCGGCTCCCCAACTCTGGAACTCTCTCCCCCTGAACTCCGTAACATTGACTCCTTTCCATTTCTAAATCCAGATTCAAAACCTATCTGTTTAAATTTGCTTTTCCAAATCACAATTTTCCTTCATCTGTTTTCTGATTTCCCTTAGATGTGAATTTATTTCTTGTGTTTTTCACATTTTGTCGAAGTGATTTCATTGTGTTTTACTTTTGAATCAGTACAGTGTCCTTGAGTGTTTTGAAAATCGCTCTTAAATAAAATGCACTATTATTATTATTATAATTAAATAGGGCTGGGCGATATTGGATTTTTTATATCCCGATATAAGTTTTCACATCAGGCGATAACGATATATATGATAATTTAAAGCAAACATCTATATTTGTCAACTTTAAACATAACAGATGCACTGAAGGAACACGATGCAACTGTTTTCCCCCCAGATAACTAAGAAAATGCACTTATATTACAAACTAAACAGAAAATTAAAGCAAAAGCTTTTAAGTTTCAAAGAGAACAGAAATAAAACAGAATGCTAAACTGTTTTATCAGTTCCATTTAAAAACAAAGCATTAGATGACAAATGATCAGTTGATAGTATTTCCTGTTTTAGAGGAAACCTGCTGTAGGAGTCAGAGCTCTGTCTACCCCCTCTGGTCTACAGAGTTCTACAACTCCCAGCAACCCCATCACACACTTCCTGGATGCCACACCTGACTCTCATTCACTTAATTAATCACAGCAAATTAAAGCTCTGCAGCGAAGTATTGTTTGTATCACTCTGCCTTCTTTACCAAGACTTATATCCTGACCCTGTTCTTCTGCTATCCTGACCCTGTTCTTCTGCTATCCTGACCCTGTTCTGTATTTGACTGTCTTCCTGCCACATGCCCAGAATCTCACCTGGACTCTGACTTCTCCAGTTTCTCGTTTGATGCTCTCATGCCTGTTGTGACCCCTGCCTGCCTGACCCTGATTTAGCTTTCTGCTGTTGGAACCAGCTGTCTGCTGTCTGACTGTTCTTGTGACTCATGCCTTCTCCATAGTTTGCAGTCCATGCTACTCTGTTTTTTGTTGGATTTTAAATAACTAAAATACTTCCACTTAGGGGCTGAAATTTAATTTTTGAGTCATCCCCCAAGCTGGCTAGTAAATTAAAAATATTTACGAGACATACATGTTTATCGACAAAACACTATTTTACAAATATAAATAAAGTGCTTTTTATTTCTGTATTTTTACAGTTTCACTTTGTACCCCAGATTAAAAACAATGTTTATTAAAGCAAGTACATGTCTAGTTTTTTTGGAATAAAGTTTAGCTAGCTGTCTAGCTAAAAGCTAGGTTACGTTTCAGTGAGGACAGTACACTTTAATTCAAGTAGACCTCCAATGATAAACTAGTACTGTTACTCATTTGCATTGGGCTGCATCTGTCTAGTGACATTCATTTTGTTTAAAACATTTGCATCAATTACACTCAGGCAAAACAGGTATTTGTTAGTCCGTTTCTCAAGAAAGGAATTTATTTAAACAAGTATTTGGTCAATAATAAAAGTTCCCTCAATACTTGCCAACAGCAGGAGTCACACCTTTTCTGTTTCTGAAGGTTTGCATAAATGTAACTGATTCTTCTATGCAAACCTTGGGAAATTTTTTTGGGTAGTTATCTGTCAACAACACTTAACTCCCTTCACTGGTTCTCTGCTGGATTGAAGTTCAGAAACAGAAACTCCAGAAGCGTGAAATGCTTTTTGTAGCCTTTGCAATTATTCAGGGAGACAACTTTTTACCACTACTTGTGTACTTTTTCTTTACAGTACCGGTAGTACTGCTTTTACTAGAATACCAGTTTTAGATACTCCACCTTCGTCTGCATATGATGTTTCACAGCACACCCATTTTCACACAGACCCACACATACCGTATTTTTTACAAACATAAGGCGCACTTAAAAGTCTTAAATTTCCTCCAAAATGTACGGAGCACCTAATGTGTTGTTGTGTGACTTGCAGAAAACCTCTTTAAACTCATAGTAGACTTCTGGAATGGTGGACAGGTCAGGAGGGTCAAGTGTGGAGGAGAGGACAGCATTAGAACGGTAGGGAGGGAAGTGTGGGTGTGAAAGCAGACACCCCCCGAATAGTACAAGTATTTGCATTATACAGAATAACATCGTTTTGGCAACCCTGACAATGCCTCCTGCAAAGAGACATGCTTATGAAGCACAGTTTAAACTGTAAGCTATCACAACCTTACTAAGATTCTAAACATTCTGAGGGAAACTAAAAATTCTGGTCTTCACCAGACGGTGCTGGTAGCTTGGTCTGTCCCACCCAAGAAAAGCATACCAACAACCTAACAACCTCCCCACCAAGGCATGCATGGCGGTCACAACAACTGGCACAACTGGCACGGCTGGTGCACAAACTTGTTCTTTGAATAGTTTAAAATAAATATTGTCATAGATCTGCCTCACCTCTTTGTTGCAGTCTGAACAGAACAGCACTAGCTGACTATCACATGTCCTGAGTTACGCTTGAAGACTTAGTTAAACACCCTCCACCCCCATTAACTGGTGACAGAAAGTCTGGTCCTTTGACTTAAACTTTTTTTTTACGAACCCCTCTTTGTAAATAGGAAATGGACTGAGTGACCGCTCCCATTCTAAACGGGAAGTAGCTGCTGCCTCCAAGAAGCCAAAATCCCACTGACTTAGAAATAAAAAGCTTCTACTCTTTGTCAGAATTAACTTTCTTGCTCTGATATCTTTTTCGTAACATCTTGCTAATTTTTGTCATGATATATTTTTCTTTATAGCACATTATTCAAGTTATAAACTTCCGTTTTTATTCCTCTTTTTTCATAACTTTTGTTTTTGCTTCTTATCTCAAACATTTTCCTCATGTGTTCTTTTCCTTGATAAAGAAAATATACTTTTGGATTCTGGTTTATATTCTGTTAGGTGAACTTTTGGGCTAAAAAGAGTATAATTATTATTAAGACTACTGGATCCAAAGATGCTTGGAGTGGGACCTTAACTAAGTATGTTTTACAGTACAGTAAGAAACTTCCAAACAAGCAGATTGTAGAACAACAGGTCATATTTCCAGTTTCAGGTAATTCTAAGTCACTTCACAGAGAAAGGAAATACTAAATTCTTAAAAACATAATTAAAAACTTTGTTTTACAAAGTTACAAAGTCCTTTAGGCAAAGATTAGGCCAGCGAGAACAGTTGGTGTTGTTCTATTAGGGCTTAAAGCTTTAACTTCATTTTTATTTGATCCCAGTTTTACAACTATTTTTCTGAGCAGATGAACAAGTTGAAAACAACAAACCAAAGAGCGTTGATGTTAATGTATGCTTTGTATAACTAGTCATCTGCAGTCAGAATGAAAAAGAAAGAAAAGACATACTGGATCATCTGATATAAAGAAAATAGGAAAAAATACAAATGAATACATGACAGGTTAAAAGAGGTGGTGCTCCAAAAGTTCTGGATTTCCTAATCTTTACTAAATCTTGTTTTTTGAAAAGAAACAACACATTTTTACCTTTAATTAAGACATTTTAAATGTCTCACATTTAAAAAAGAAAATGTCGCAGGATGAGTAAATCCGTCATTAATTACTCAAGCAGATTTCTGCTTCTAATTATATCAAAAGCTAAACAATAAACCATTCATTACCCCCACTCCCACCCCCGACCCCTCTTTTGTTGCTTTTGGAGGTGCCACTAAATCAGCACAATAACACACACTCATCCCCCAAAATCAGAGGGAGGCATAACCCTTGTCAGCAAAGAGCAGATGGCTTTCTCACACCTGCGTATTAGATGCTGCTACAGCTGTGCTTTACGGTAACAGCAAACAAAAACTTACTAGAGAAATAAAGAAAACAGAAAGAAAGCAGGGCGAGGCAGGGTGTGATCGCCCCCCCCCCGTTTACTGTCTCCAGCAGCTGCTGTCAGGGGCAACTTCAGGGGTGGGTAGGAATCTTCAATGAAACTGTAGACCAGATGGCTGAACAACCAAATGGTGGATCAGCCATCTGGTCAAGCGGTGACTCCAAACCAAAGCGGTTTATAAACCAAAGCGGTTTATAGTCACAGTCCCAGACATTCACACGCTGATGGCAGCTCCACTGCCGAACACTGCCGCCAACCTATAACCACCTGGAGCAGTGAGGGGTTCAGTGTCTTTCCCAACGACATGGAACACATGGACTGCTCTACTTCTACACCATGACCACCCCAAGGCTGCATTATCCTAACCTGGCAAGTCAGACTGCATTTTAACCCACACAGAAGTTATAAGGAGTACCAGGGGTATCGCACCTTCAGCTAGGATGCAGTCTGTCAGCTGCATCCTTGAAGGGGTCTGATTGTCCATTAGATGGCCTTTTTGGGTTCAGAAATCCTGGGAAATTTGTTTATCGGTGTCCTCTGATCCATACAGAAAGTTTCTCCTATTTGTCATCCATTTCTGAGCGAGTTCAAAAAATGCAAGCGCTCTAACCTGTAAGTCCTTAAGTTTCTGGTCGGGTTGGGTTTGTCTCCCAACCTCCCGAGTCTTTACTGTCTGGTGTGTCTTTCCACAAACCTCCAACAGCTGACCTCTCGCTGTAGGGGGCCTCGAAACTGCTAGAAAAATCCGAAATCCTCCAGTCACAATTGTTGGAAATCCCATTATCAAGCATCTGATAGGTATATTTCTTCCGCAGACAGTTGGGATACAAAAACCAAGTTCCACTCCTCCCATTGTTTAATAGTGTATCCAGTTGCAAAAATACCATCCAGGCAGGAAGAGTCCACTTTCCAGTTCCATTGAGAGGAAAAATGTTCTCTTTCGAATTCGAAGACTAGCTTATCAAATTTGGCCAAACAGTTATTGAGAACATACTCAAAACGCAAACAACACAGCAAAAACTGAATCTTAAGAAAGTAAAAAGGCCCCCCAATGGTGTAAGAATGTTTGACTTATTTCCAAGGGGCCTGCTTTGGCAGTTAAGACTGCTGCTGCTGAGTGTAGCTGATAAACTTATCAGCTTTTTAAAACCTTATGACGTTTGAAAAGGGCATTGTAAAGACTGTACCTGCTCCAGATAACAGTGGCATTTGGGTTTGCTTCTGTTTCACACTCAAATGAGAATTGAGATCGTTCAATGATGTCAATCTTTTCAGGCGAGTCTGCAAAAAGGACAGAAAGGTTTATGTGACGATATGAATGACAACAGTTAAAACTGTAATAAGAAATAAAATGCAATTTTGTGCAAAAATATAATTGTTCTGTTTACAAAACAGAATCATTATCGCACAAAAAGTTCTACATAAAAAAAAGGTGGAAGAGAAGAATCCAAGCTCCTTCATGTGATGTTGGACATGAAGAGTTTTACCAAAGCACATTTTTGCCCACACAAAGAAGTTCTTTTTTTTCATCAACCCTCCTCACAGGTAAGCAGCACAGTAGAGCCATTTTTTAGTTTCTTGTGTCATTACGATACATTCCTTCAGACTTTCATCAAACCCCCCTGAATCTTTTCTGAAGTTGCTAGCTTTGAGGCCTCTGGGTTAAAAAGGTCTGTGCTACTGCCCCCTCAGTCCGATAGTGACAGAAGATGATTCTGTCAGATACTTTTCACAACTTTTTCCTTGGTAAAGTTGTGCAACCAAACGAAACATTAACTGTCATCTTTCTGCTGAAGAAATAACCAACTGCGACGGAAAATAAATGATTTTGAAATGAGAAGCAACCTTGCCAAAAGCACACATTTTGAGCATTTTTTAAAATCAAGAATTAAAATCACAGTAGCTTTTATCCAAAGTAACTTACAAATAAGGTACTTAACAAGTAAAATCAAAATCAGAAACAACCAAGTCAAAGAGCGCTTTCACACGGGCAGGTTTGATTCCCACCAGTTTGTTTCTTTGTTAAATTAATTTGGTTTGACGAGAGTGAATGCTCTCACATGTGGATCAAAAAACTCTGGTCTGATTAAGAGCGTTTGGTTCACTTCCGTCTTTAGTTAACTTGTAAAAGTGCCGTGTGAAACCACACCAGACCAGATACTCTGAAAATTATATACATTGAACCAAAACTACAGGTTGCTTAGAAAACTCAAACAGTTAACTGAACATGCACCCAGACGAAAAACATTAGCACTATCAGTGGCCTGACCAATCCCTGTCCATGTGTTTTGTTGACACGCTTTGATAGACAAATCAATGAACCCAATGTCACGTTTTGAAACTGAAACCAGCATTGTCCCTACAACCATAAACAACATTTCAGATAAAAAAAATCATTTTAAAAATAAAATAAATGCAGTAAATGTGCTGAATGTATTTTGTGCTGAATGTATTTTGTAAACTCCAGTCTTGCGAAGGAAAGTAGAGAACTGTGAAAAGGAATGAGTTACCAAACAGACAATGGAAGACCACAATGGAGATTAATCTTTGCAAATGTTTGTTTAACTATGGAAATCACAAGGAGACATTTGCTTTAGAGGAAGTTTGAAGATACTTACAGTGGACCTGGATGTTGGTTTCTAAGATTTCTTCGTTTGTTGCCTCACTTGAGATGACACACTGCACTAAATTTCCATTCATCTCTCTCCCAGGTTTTCCAAGCAGAGTACTCCATGTGGTGGTCGTACCATTGGCATGCTGAGTTTCCTTAAGTTCTTCTCGAACTATTCCTTCCAAAGAACCTTTGATCCATCTCACCTCTGCTTTAGGCTTGGAAGCAGCAGCTGTGCAGGTTGCAAGTGGAACCTCCTCATTTCCCTCTAAGGGTGTATAATCCATCAGATTTGTGATTGGGGGCACTAAAGGAATACCAGTAAAATCAAGATGTTGCAGTAACAACAGTAACAAAATGCAGAACAATGTAAACAGTCAGATCTTACCAAGTATTACAAGTTGTGAATTTCTGCTTTGTGTTCCACCGGGGAACAAGCTGAAGATGCATGTGTAGCTTCCTTCATCCTTCAGTGTCACATTAGAAAACTTCAGAGTTCCATTTTTGTCATTGACATTTCCAATAAATTCAAATCTTAAATCCTGTCCATTACTATACTTCACTCCGGTCGTGGGCTGAATTGTCAAGAAAACATCATTTGGTGCTTTTCCTTTGATCGTTTTCTGCCATGTGATCTGGGAAAGACGATCATTTGTGATTATGTGGCAGGGTAAGATGGCGGAGGATCCAAGCAGCACAACCACATCTCCAACCTGGACAGCTGTAAAGAGAACAAAACATGACTTTGATACAAAAATCTGTCCAAAATCTGCATTAAGGAAAGAGAGTTTGTACTATGATTACTACACAATCATCTCCTTAGAGATTTTTAAAATAAATAAATCTGTTCTCTAAACATCCTCCGTGTCTTCAATGCAATGTAATGAGACACACACGGACAGAAATGTGAAGGTATCTGCTGTAAATCTATGACGTAAATTAATAACGGGATAAATGATCGGCTAGTCAGTTAGCATGTAGCCTAATAGCCTTCGAATGTAAAGCAACTGACTGCTAAAGTTAATAAAAGACAATTCCTGAACATTATTATTCCTATTCGACCCTAAACTACAATATCAGCTGTCTGTCTGTCAACCGACCAGCCAGTTGCCTAAATGCCGGCATACATGATCAGAGAGCTCTGCGGCAGAGCTACTAGTAGCCTAGCAGGAGCTATCGTATGACAAAGCAGCCTAGTTATCATAAATCTTTTGATATTTTTCTTATATTCATTATGACAGTAATAAAGTGATCATTTTTGTTTTTCATGTTCCTTTTTTGAACGAATATGGGTAACAGAGACACGGAGGTTACCGCTGAAAGCGGCTTTTGTCGGCGTACAGAGAGCATATCCGTGTGAATGACTTATGACGTGAATAATTATTGCGTTCGAACGGATTAATTATTGCGTTCGAACGAGTTAATCATTTCGAGGGAACGGAATAGTATTTTGAGGGAACGCAATAGTATTTTGTGCGAACGAGATAATAATCTGTGGAAACAAGATATATTTTTATATCTTAATGTCAGGACACGGGCTCCGTACACTACAGCATATTCCTTTGCATCATATTCCTATTTTGAATTTGTGTAATTTTGAAAGGTTGTAAATTTATGGAGAGCAAAAATATTTTGGTATATTTGATTTTTTTTTTAATAAAATGACATACAGGTAAGGAAAAACTATGTCTTTTTCTTTTAACATTCACTTTATTTCTTGTATAGTTTTGAGAGAGTATATTTTTATGGAGAGAAAAAAAAGTTTATTTAAGGGTTAAGTTGATTTATTCCTGAATAACATTTTCTGTCTATTTTATTCATATTTACGTTTAAAACATATTAAAAGTTTAGTTTTATGGTGTTCAATAAAACTTTATCCTGGTCAGACATCGACATTCAGCGTAAACAGAAAAACTTTGTTTTTTTAAAGCACCTTGAAAATAAGATTAGCTGTTGTCATGGTAACAACACTTTGTTCACAGATAATATCCACCTAAATTAAGGAATATCTGTGGCAGAGTTGGTTTCTGTTAAAAGAGAATAATAGTAAATAAACGTGAATTTGGTCAAATATTCACTGATTAGTACATCCATTCATTTCACTCATAACAGTTTTTCCCCTCTGTAATTACAGACTTTGGGCTTGTGCTCTTCTCTTTGTGACGTTTATTTATTGTTTAAGGTTTGACTTAAGTTAGAGGATTTTCCCCCCACATTTCAGAAACAATTCATCCTAAAATAAAAAGATGTGATTCACTGAATCATTTTCCAGAAAATGATCTATACTCTCGGTTCATTTCTGAAGATACAGTACTTCTTTAAAAAAAAAAAAAAAAAAAAACGTTTTGTCGCCTCGCGATAGTTTAGTAAAGCAGACGAGCGTACCGACAGCCTGGTTCGTTATCTTTGAATAATAACTGTTTTCTTGAAATCGTTTGCACACGTTTGTTTTGGAAACCAGGAAACCGGACAGTTGTAAACATTTTAGTATAAGAAAGGGAACACTAGTAGTAGGGCGTTTCCCCGATGTTCCATCATCATGTCATGTGAGGCACAAAGGACAAAGCAAAGATGGAAACAAACAAACCTTCAACGTGTTTCGTCTCTAGATGAGATGCAGTCAATAAGAACATCTTCAAAGTGACGGAGAACAGTCCCGCAGAAGAGCACAGCCATGTTTTTCTTTCTTTTGGTCTTCGATTCGCTGCTGTAGCTCCAAAAGGCTCCATCATGGTCGACGTTCACGCGTTGCTCCCCCACCCCACACCCCACACCCCTTCCCTCCCTTGAGGCTGTCTTCTGATAACTTAAAACCCAAAAGACTGTTAATTTTTTTCTGGCAGATGACTGTCTGCATTTTTACAAGTTAATGTAATAAATCATGTGATAAAGAACCGACGAAAACTAGAAAGCTTTCAGCGAACAAAGCTTTGTTTTTTTTTGTTTTTTTTTTTAATCCTCCTGGGGCCTGTTTCACAAAGGAGGTTAAGTGTAAACTCTGAGTTCATAAACCCGGAAATCAGGGAAACCCTGGGTTTTCCGTTTCAGAATCGGAGGTTTGTCAAACCAGAGAAAGCAGAGTAAGTCAAGCCCGTTTCTGAAAGAGAGGTAACTTTTACTCGGAGTCCGTATCCATGGTTACTTATGCTGTGAACCTAACCTGGTCGGGAGCAGGTTTTATTCTCCAAACTCGAAGTTTTTGCCGGTCCCCTCCCCTTTTTAAAGACGAAGCGGTATATTTCGCTTCAACCTTCATCGCCCACATTTCCGTCACACGGTCTAAGTGACAAGAATGGCTTGTCCTTTTTTGGAGGACCCAATAGATGAGGAGGCTGCATTAATTCATAGAAAATTACATTTACGTCGTGCGAGGATTTTGAGACCTCGACTCGATGTTTTGTCATTTCCCCATACGTTTTTGTTTGAGCGTTACCGTTTTTCGTTGCAGTCAATCACATATATAAAATGAAAACAACATTAGGTCTTGCTATGTAGATGTTTCATATGTCAGATATATTTATACTTCATTTTTAGCTGCTGCCATGTTCTTTTAATTCCTGCAGGATTGCATCTACATGAAAATGAAATCAGGGACATTGAATTAGATTAATGTAACAATTACTTTTTGGAAACACAATTTGCTAGCACTGCTTACTTTCTTAATCCCATATAAACCTATACCACTTGTTCAATACAGGGGTAGTGTTGCAGCGTGTGTGTGCTGAGCGGGGTGCGATCCACGAGAGACAAGGGGAGTGGCGATTGCAGGTGCAGATGGGGGGGGGGGGGTGAGCACGGATGAGGAGGACGGAGAAGGTGTCATTCCCAGAATAACTGTTTTGGAGTCATTCTTAATCCGCTCTGAAGGTTGAGGGTTTCGAACGGGAAGTGAACCCCGAAGGAGAATTCCCTTCAGCCCTGAAGGAAATCTCCCCTGCGCTTTTGACCACTGTCGCAAAGACGAGAGAAAAGAAGGAAGTCTTTGCGCAGCGAAAGGTTCAACAGTAGACAAAAGTTCACTTTTAAAAACACAATTGCATGTATTAATATTAAACTGACCAACGTTTGCAAGAGGGGAAGGTTAACAAAAAAGTCCTCTAAACATTACCTACGTTAAAGGCATTTTCCCCCAGATTGGTTCTGTACACTATGCAGCATTTCATGCATTTACACCAGGAATAACACTTCAAAAGTACACCTAAATATCGCCATTTTTTATTTCACTCCTTACGCTATTTAAAAAGTTATTACAGCCAATATTTTATAACAATGATTTAAATGCAAACTTAGGCATTAACTTGAGCAGCTATGTTTTCCCACGCTAACTGTCTCTGTTTTGCAGATGCAGCGGTGTTGCTTTTCTTCTGGAATATGTGCTCATATTCACTGTAACTCTGCAGCAGCACGTCAAGTTCAGCTGGCGAAAAATACGCAGACCTCTTTTTTTCACGGTTGCCATGGTGACTCGTGATATCTGCGCTCCATTGATAATGGCTTCTTATAGTCGCGGTGCGCACGCTCACCTCCGAATCAGTCCACTCAGAGTTGATTGATCTAACGCGGATCAGCTGCTTTGAAACTGAAAACTCAGAGTTGTCAATCTCTCAATTGACCAACTCAGAGTTCAGGTTTGACCTCAGAGTTGGTTGAACCTCCTTTGTGAAACAGGCCCCTGGTGAATTAGAAGCAGACGGAAAAAATAGTTGAGAAAGCTTGTAGGTAAACTCCTCCACTCGATTCTGATGCATCCACCTGCAGATTAAGAGATCCAGGCACGTCTTTGTTTCCCTCCTATCAGCTGGGGGGTATTCCAGGGGGGTATTCCAGGAAGCATGTTTAAACTAGCCTGACTTTAAGCCTGAACTCTGGCTGAAATCCGCCTGAACTTGCTTACTCTGGGTATGTCGGTTCCAAAAGACCGGATAAGAGTTGGCGTAATTACGCTCGACTTGGTAACCCTGGGTTAATGGGCGTGCACGGCAGGTACATAAAGACATTCTCAATAGATCGCCGATTTCTGGAGTCACCATGGAAACGCGTGGTGAAAAAAAAAGAAAACGCTGTACTTCAGTGAGACGGAGTCTGAGATTTTAATGACCGCGTATGAAGATTATACGACCATCAAAAAAGTAACACGGCTGCATGATAAAAAGAAAGAGTTTCTGCGTGTAGAAAAAGAGCAGACAAAGTAAACGTCTATAAAACTCAATAATTGTTCACAACTCAAATTTACATATTTATTCAACTAAATGTCACATTACTCCAATTCAATTAATCTTTTTTCCATTTTAATTAATAATATTTCTTGAACTCTCAAATGTCTAAGTTTGAGCCGGCAGATATTCTCATTTTTATAACAAAAAAAGACGGGAGGAGAAATGCACGGAGTGCAAAATCTCAAGTAGGAATTTACCGTCACTGTCGTTACAGTAAGTGGCCGTAGGGGTGCTAGATAAACTCATCATCCTCTCCTTCACTCTTACTCATGGTGCAGAGACGTAAGCTCAGTATGGCAAACTAACTCAGCGAAACATGGCAAAACACAGTAAAACAGCTAAATAACTAAACACATTTGGTCAAAAATCCACACTTAAACCCAAATCCGTCCAGACAGGCAAAGCGAATGATATCCCACAATCCTTTGCGGTGCCGATCTAACAGCAGCACCAAAGTTACACCTACTTAATTGAATTAATTTGAATGAAAGTAAAATAACTGTAAACTACGTGTAATTTTTAAACTGACTTACAAAAAAAAAGATTTATCTTAACTGAAACAAATAATAAAGTTAGATAAAAGTAAAAATAATATTTTTCCAACATCCATATGTGGTCTTATCACCATCTCACTGTGGCAAAAGTATTATCTGAGCTTCTTCATCCACTAAATCATCTTCAAATGGACACTCCATGCTGCCTCACCTCTCTGTAAACAAACTAAGCTTCAACTAAACCTGCTCCGGACCAGGTTATGTTCAGAGCATGAGTTGCTATGGCAACTTGACCTACCCTGAAACATACCTCCATTTCTGGAACCGAAAGCTGAGGTTATCAACTTCCTTAGCCTCAAACTTATCGTGAGAGCTAGCATAACCTGCTTTCTGGAATACCCCCCAGGAAGTATGTTTAAACTAGCCTGACTTTAAGCCTGAACTCTGGCTGAAATCCGCCTGAACTTGCTTACTCTGGGTATGTCGGTTCCAAAAGACCGGATATGAGTTGGCGTAATTACGCTCGACTTGGTAACCCTGGGTTAACGCACGGTACATAAAGACATTCTCAATAGATCGCCGATTTCTGGAGTCACCATGGAAACGCTTGGAGAAAAAAAAAAAGAAAGCGCAACACCTGAGACGGTGTCTGAGATTTTAATGACGGCGGATAAAAATTATAAGTCCATCAAAAAAGTAACACGGCTGAAAAATAATTTAGTTAAATTAATTCAAACTCAATAATTGTTTGTACAACTCAAATTTACGTATTTATCTAACTAAATGTCACATTACTTCATTAATCTTTTTTCCATCTTAATTACTTATATTTCTTGAACTTTCATATGTCTAAGTTTGAACCGGCAGATATAATCATTTTTATAACAATAAAAAGAACGGAAAAAAATGCACGGAGTGCAAAAATTCATCACAGAATATTCCATCACTATCATAACAGCTTCAGGTGGTAGGGGTGCTATATAAACTCATCATCCTTTCCGATACTCTCACTCATGGTGCAGAGACGTAAGCATAGTAGGACAAAATAGCTCGGCAAAACACGGTGACAGTAAAACAGCTATACAACTAAACACATTTTGTAAAAAACTCACACTTAAACCCAAATCCGTCCAAAAAGTACAGCTTGAAAAAGATTTGATCGATGATGTCAAATATAATTACATCTAGTGTTAGGTTAAAGTTCTGTGTTTGCCACAGAAAACAGTCAGAATGAAAGTTTGCATGACCTTAAACTGTGATCCACCTGATGCAACGACTGTGATCTGAAGTTAAAAAAGTTAAATTTCCTATGAAAATAGTTGTGAATGTCAACAGCTCTGGCTCAAAGCATGAAAAACACTGTAGAAGCTGAAATCATTGCTTAAGTTTTCCAGTCATTATTTTCAAACCAAAAATACATGATTACTTTTAAATGCTGCATTGAGAAAATTAAGTTTTAAGATTGTTTTTAAATATAAAATGATCAAATCAGCTAAAAACATTGCCGCATAATTAAAAACAGGTAAAAACACAAAGATACAGAATGACTTTTAAAAAATTCAATATGTAATTAATGTTGTTTATGTTAAACAAAAACAATCATATTTCAAAATCTAATGACGAGTTAGAGAATTCAACATCTGCCAAATAAAAAAATACAATTTCTTTTTCTTTTAAATGTAACTAAAAATCATAATAGTACACAATAGTACCTCAACTGTAACCTCAACAGTCCATTAAATGAATTATACAGCAAGTCATTGGACTGTATAACATTCTAAATAAAAATGTGACACATTGGAAATTAGTGCCTCTAAAATGGATTTCCTAACTTTCTATTGAAGAAGAAACTTGAGCAATGATTTCAGCATCTAAAGTTGCTTCATGCTTAATTAAGTCTTTAGAGCCTGAAGACATTTGCACAACATGGGGTTTTGTAAAAAGGGGTGGAACCATACCATACAAGAATTTTCGTCTACTCCCTCTTTTTCAAGCACACTGTTTTTTTATATTTCTATTTTTAACTCTTGTGTTTATTTTCATTTTGTGTTTGAAATAAATGAAAAAAAATATTTAAAAATAGTGATTTTGTGCAAAAAAACAAAACAACAAGCAGCACATTTAAATGAGATAAGGGTTTATTTTTAAAACATCTAAAGGTTTTGTTTTTTGCATAAATACTTAAAATATTTAAAGCCCAGTTTAAAGTTCACATCTTTTCCTTCAATGAAGGATGTTTTTTCCTTTGCTTTACTACTTTCTTCATCATAAAGAATCAGCTTCTCGCTGAAGAACAAGTGAACCAAAGAGCAAACAAACAATAAAGCTCATAAAGGTTCGAATGTTTCCATAGAACTGTTGGGTTGCTTAGTAATTGTCCATTGAACCATTAAAGCTTTGATGTTGTAGTGGGAGCAATTTCCTTCAGTGTTTCACCTCACAGGACAGGCAGACACATCAGAGCGTTCTTTGATGTAGTCTGACATGTTCTTTGGTTCCTTCAATGATTGTTTAAACCTTTATTTATACAGGAAGTGTTTCTTGAAGCCTTATCCACACTGGAACAGGTTCACATTCACACGACTCCAGACGTGACCTCAACATGACCACCGTGCCTTTGGAGCGCCATGGTGATGGAACCAGAGTGGAACGAACACTGCTGGGTATCATCCAAGGGTGCCACCCAGGTTTAAACCTGTTGGGAGTCAAACTGGTAACTCTGCAGCTGCAGGTTCACTTCACAGTTTAGTACAGCCATAGATGGAGTTCAGCCTCTCCATGTGTTCGCTCCGGTTCCGGTTGTTCCTCCAATCATCGGTGTCTGCTGTTGTTCCAGACATGGGCAGCTGCAACACACACACAGTTGCATCAATTGTCAATGAACTAACACAACAGAGGACAAGAAGAGGTGATGCTTTGACTGACAGCAGCAAGAAGAGGAAGTGCTGACAGCAAGGACAGAAAAGATCAATCCGCCTGACCTGGGGTGAGATCTGACTCAGGTTATTTTCACCACATATAGGCCTAGTTCTGCTTTTTAAAGTATTGTTTCTCAGACACCAAAAGCCGTTTCTCTTCGTGTTACATTTTTTTTTAAGTCCACTTGGACATTCTCATAGTTTAAAGACCCACTCCAATGAAAAAGGTATTTTTGATGTGTTTAGCATTTTCATGTGGCATTTTTCTAATGACGGAGGACATTTACAAAGAAAATGAAGTTTAAAAGTGCATTTCTTTATTTAAATCACAGTAAATCCAGAGCAGACAACTGTAATGTAGAAAATACGCTGGTCGGGTCCCAAAGTCCTCCCTCCATTCTACTGTACATCTTTGTTTTCCTTATCTGAGCTGCCATGTGCCCCCAAACTGGCTAAAAAATATAAATCTCTATTTGTGATGCATTGCTAGTGTTAGGTTAGGTTAGTGGTGTGAGGGGGGATCAGGTTAATAGAGTGCTTTCATCAACGGCGAGGGGAAAGGGGCGGGGTTGCTCCTTACCAACTGTAACGGCCACCACCTCAGAGGTGAATGTCTAATGAACTCCTGCAGCTCTGCAGAAACTGTTATAGAAAACCACACAGGTTTTTTTAGCTTTTTTTAAACTTTGCCTAAAAACAACATAATCATAATTAAAAGACCACTTTGAAAATAGATCAGAAAATAGATCATAAGATGACTGGAGTGAGTCTTTAACTGAATACTATGGAATCTTTTTTTTTTATTTATTTGCACTGTGGCGTAATATGAGCTGCACTTCAGTTAAATGGTTGTTTTCAAAATACATAAAAACATCTTTTTTTAAGGTTACTAGTGTGTTTACATCTATTAATTCCTATTCAAACTGCATGCCTCTCTTCATTAATATCGTTGTATAGAAGGAATCTGCATTTGCAGGTCTGCTCAAGTCCAAGTTAGTTGGAATGCAGAACAGGATGAATGCACAGATTCACGTCTCTGAACTCGAGTTCAGATTACAGTTAATGACCACTTCTTTTTTGGAAAGGGAAATTCCGCACATTTCTGGTTTTGGGCCAGGGTTAGATTTCTGTGTACCTGAAGCTAAAAGAAATAAGTAAAGTGGCAAATGAGAACAACAGAGGATGTAAATAAAAATGTATCAGAGAGTCATTGACCTCCTTCTGAACGGGATGTTGAGCGTCAGCACTTCTTCCAAATCTTCTGTAAAGACAAAAAAAAAAAAGAACAATTAACCGTCTTCATCTTCCTGGTTCTGAAGAGCTCAAACTTTAAAAGATGAACAGTTCAGCAACAAATGCAACAGAACAAATAACAGACTTTTTTACAAGAGTAACAGATAAATATGATCAACTGTAGTACCTTTGCTCCTCCCTTCCCTGTAAAAGTATGCAAATTCGGCAGATGGTAAAAAGTCCCACAGGGCAAACGCTGCACATGATCCCTCCAAACTTCTCAACTGTTTTATTCAGCCTGTCTTACTTTTAAGATTTATTAAGCGTTAAATACTCAACACAATGTGAAAAAATAATCAACAGGCTGAAACTCATCTGGAACAACTTTTGCATAGTTTTATGCAAACAAAAATATGCACACATAAGTAGAATTCTCATGGGTGTGTCAACTCCTTCACTACTCTCTACATACTCCACTATTTAGGGCATTCACCATTTGCTTGGGGTGACAGCTTGTCCGAATTCCTGACCCACTCCCTAACTACTAAAAAAAAAGATACAGTGTGGGATGATTTAGTGCTCTGGATTTTAAAAACAATTCGGAAAAAATGCTCGCTTCTTTTCTTCACAAAGTGAAAATCTAATTGATTTTGGTGTTTGGCCACTGCTATTTATAAATCCACTGTGTTCTGAAGATGAAAACGAGGATGGTTATATTTTAAAAAATACCTGTGAAGACATTCTTTTCACAAAGAATGTTCAAACGCAATGCATTTTGGTCTATATTCACCGATCTAGTGAGCATTGATGCACACTGGCTTTTGGCGAGGCACTCGATTTTAGATTTGGAAAGCACTAAAAAATGACGAACGCACTATACATTGAATATATTGTGAGCATTGGTGCTTACTAGATTTGTGCATATAGACTGCAATGTATTGCAATTTGTCATTCGAAAAAAATAAAAGCATTCAAATTATTTTGTATCAATCATCAAAGTTTTTATCATCAGAACACAGTGGATTTATAGTCTTTGTAAGGGTTTTACTTCAGAAAATGGGTGACGATGAGCATGATGAGCCTGTTTTTGAAATCCAGCTTTGAAATCCAGGGCACTGGAAAGTCCCTCACTATGTAGTTATTTAGGGGTTAGACCAGGGGTCGGGAAACTATGGCTCGCGAGCCATATATGGCTCTTTTGATGGTCACATGTGGCTCGCAGACAAATCCTTAATTATACTTTTTTTTCATTAGACCAGTCCTTCTCGGGCACGATGCGATGCCAGAGGCACACAGTAGTAGCGGTGCTTGGAGAGAAAACTATCAGTTTACTATTATCTATTATTTCAGAGTTTGTACCAGCCGTCACATATGGAGTCCTATACTGTTCATAATTAAATAAATAAATATTTAATTAATTAAATAAATATGACCTCATGCAAATACACAATCAACCAATAATCTCTCATAAATATATAAAAAGATCATGAAATTGTGAAAAACCTGCACACTGATTTTAAATTAGTCATTATATTATTCAATATATTTCATTTTGCTTTAAAAACATTTTCATTATTTTAAATCAACATTTTAAAATATTCATTTTATTCATGTGGAATATATTATAATTTTACGTCTTTTTTCAGAACCTCGGTTTTCAAAATCAATATTTTCCAAAGTAGCTTTGTTTTTATTTCATGTTGCTGTTTTTCACAATGGCTGATTTATTTCATGAAGACCTTTTTCAGGAGAATGGGTCTGTCTGTCAATCAAACTAGACAAGGCGGAGACACTTTTGTGATTGGCTACTCCTTTACTCAGACATGAGCAGCAGCACCCTAAGTCCCCTGACTATATCGATCGAAGATGCTTCAGCAAACGTGATGGCGGAATGCACACCCTTCAACACTAGGGGGAGTATGCACCTCAACACATCCACAGTGTTACAAGAAATGGGCAGTTTTGGTTCTAAATTTGCGGATAAAAGTGGCTTTGGGCGAGTGTGCATAATTCAGGTGATTTTGTGGTCGGTTCGGCAATTTTGATCTTCTCATGAACGTATAGTAGTGGTCTAAGTTAGGCTGAGTGGTTGTTGGAGTTCCACTAAGCTTCTATGAACTGGAGTTTCCATGAACGCACCATGCCGCGTGTGGGAGGGGCTACAAGCTAATGTTTTTAGCCTTATAGCCACATGGAGCGGTTGCTTGTGCTTATCTCAGTAACAATGCATGGATGCACAATGTACATGGAGTGTGTTATGATGTCAGAAACGTCATCGCAGGAAAGGTTCAACATTTTCCTTAAGAGGGAAAAATAAAACCAGAGGACCTGATTATTGTCTCATTGAAAATAGAAAAATATCATAAGGTTCAGGAGGCCCGAGCAGGCTTGTTCCGATTTGCGCAGCTGCCTGGTCTGACTGTCGGTCCGCCAGCTCGCCTCCTGCGAGCCGACATAAGGCACGATGTGAGCTTTGAGTGAATGGCGTAAGAATGAGGAGTGTTTCAACCGGGGACTGAAAGATGTGGAGGAGCTCCTTTGTGGTTTGGTCCACACAAACCCTCAAACTACAAAAACAGAGTTGTTGATATTTGCATCTTCTGCAGCATACAGACTGTTTGTCTCCCTATTTGATATCTAATGTCAGCAAAGCCGCACAGATATCGCTGAAATATGTCATCTCTCTGACTGGCACACCGCTGAGTGGGTATCGAGGAATATGAGTCGATTTCCATGGATCAGCCAATGAGCGTTTAGATCCCGCCCACTTTCACTGATTGACAGATGGACCCATTCTCCTGAAAAAGCTCTTCATGAATAAAATCAGCCATTGTGAAAAACAGCAACATGAAATAAAACAAAGCTACTTTGGAAAATATTGATTTTGAAATACGAGCTTCTGAAAAAAGACGTAGAATTATAATAATATTCAGCATGATTAAAAATGAATATTTTAAAATGCTGTTTTAAAATAATGAACATGTTTTTAAAGCAAAATGAAATACATTGAATAATATAATGGCTAATTTAAAATCAGTGTGCAGGTTTTTCACAATTTCATGATCGTTTTATATATTTATGAGAGATTGATTGGTTGATTGTGTATTTGCAAGAGGTCATATTTATTTATTGAATTAAATATTTATTTATTTAATTATGAACAGTATAGGACTCCATAGAAACCTGTGAATTGCCATGTCTAAAACTGCGCTCTCCCGTCTCTGAGGAAGAGCGCGCAGTTTCGGGGACGGGATGTGTGAGGAAGAAAGCCGAGGGGGGGTGGGGTGAGGAGGAGCGGCAGCAGGTGAATCGCGCAGGGATGGTAAAAACGTAAACCCGCTGCCCGTCACTCACTGCAGCGTGTGAGTGTGTGTTTGGTTCCATGTCTGTCTCACATCTACAGAACATTCAGACCTAAGATCCCGTTTAAAGTCTCAACGCCTGCATGAAGCAGAAACTCACCACGTATCAACCATAGACCATCAGAAAAAATTCCACGAGAAATACTCATCATTTATTAGCAACAGCATAATGATGTTATTAAAAAGAATCCACAGATTTATTGTACATTAAAAGTGTTTAAATTACATCAAATGCACACATTCACTTGTATATTTAGTTTTAAACATATTGTCGCGGACTGAGTTTAACTTGGCTGTTGGGCCGCCCTAAAAGTTCTGGAGTTCATGGAACACATCATGCAGAGATCTGATTGGCCCTCGGTTCTGTCGCTCAGCCTGTTGTTAGGGAGTTTGGACCAATGAGGTTCAGCTATGGGCCGAATAAGGGAAATGGGAGGGCTGGAGCGGAAGGGGGGAATGTAAAGTTTGGAGAAGCGCTCTCGTCTCAGCGGGAGAGACTAAGGAGTTGCTGAATTAATTGTACAGCGTTTTTTGCGGTTTGCAGTAACCAGAATAAAGAACCTTAAAAGAGGTTAAGTCTCCGTGCCTCAGTGTGGGAAAGGGACGCTACATTATTGTATGGCTCTTTCGAAATTACATTTTAAAAATATGTGGCGTTTATGGCTCTCTCAGCCAAAAAGGTTCCCGACCCCTGGTGTAGAAGGTCACAGGACTTCAGACACATCAATGATTTTCTCTGTCTCTCTGTTGCACTCTTCTGGTTTTCTCTGGCATTGCGGATTTTTGCTGCAAGAGTCAGTTATTTTCTCCACAGGTGAGCTGGATTAGTGGGTGGGACTCCAGACACACTGTTTTCCACACCCTTATTTAAAGATCCACTACCAGTTATTTCTTGATCTATTGTGAAAGCTTTCCCAGTGGTCCTTTACTTGTGAGAATGCAATTTTGAGCCAAAATAAATAAAAAACTGTTGTTGTTTTTTTTTCTAGGGGATAGTTTCTGCAGAGCAGCAACAGAAATGAGAAATTCCCCACAAATTTTGGGCTGGACTGTTGGCATGGAGTAAGCCTGCCCTCATTTCCTATCATATCTTTGTTAACATTTTCTCCTGCTACCTTACAGTCCTCTCACAACCCCAAGCTAATCGGTGCAACAAAAATGGTGAGCAATATTGGAGCTATCCAGCTGTTCAATTTGGATCCAGATTCCAGCTCAGAAAAGGAAAACAAAGACACACATGGATCTATTTGTTTGTAAGTGGATCATATTCTCACCAGATCATAATATTCTGTGTTTTACTGTGTTTTACCATGAAGTACTTTGTGATTTTTATCATGAAAAGTGATATACAATAAAAGTTCATTATTATTATTATTATTATCAGGATGGAGCAGGGACCTTATGGCCGACTGACTGTGGCACATATGTCACAGCTACAAGCTCCTCCAGCAACAACATTTTTTCTGCTCCTGATTCACAATTTGAATAAGGAAATACTCAGAAATGCAAATTTAAGCTTTTTTTTCATATATGAATCATCATGAGAAAAATGCCACATGTTAAAAACCCAGAAAAACATGATTTTCACTGGAGTGGGCCATTTCAATCTAAAATAAATTTTCAAGCCTCATTCTTTGTTCAGTTTCATTATATTTAATTGAAGGTGGCTGCAGATTTTGCAGTGACTGTAAAGTCATGGTGGTAATAAAAAAAAAGCTGTTGCTGTTTCGTTCAATGATTATCCTATAAAAACTGAACAGTTTCCTTCATGTATTGATTTAAAATGAACGTTTTTGATAATTACAGTAACTGGATAAACCGCAGGCCTTTAGACTAAAATGCAGCACAAAACAAGCTTATATTTGTCAAAAACACATCGTTATGAAATTTACCCCCTTTGACTCTAATCCAGTACATTCGATTATTTGCTAGCATTTTAAGTGACAAGCCTCTACATTCAGGTGACACAAATGCAACCCCAAAATGCTGAGTTTTCTTTAGAATGATAAAAACATGTTAAACTAAGTTAAACCCCATGAATGAAATGGGTGTTTGAGACATTTGTGCTGTTTGAGGCAATGGAAAATGTGGATTGGTGTGGGAGTTGACCTTTTGTTCCTAAGAGCCCCCTTTGGTGGGGGAAGTCTGACCAAAAATAAAAACGGTTTGACAGATGACACCTAGGGAAAAAAAGCTGTTTTGTCATGAAAGCCTTTATTCCTCAGTTGTTTCTGGAGCACAGAAAACAAAATCTTAAATACAGCCTGAAGTGAAAAACAGTATTTGGAGGAAAAAGCCCAGATTAAATCTTCATTAATTTAGTAAAGGAGTTTATAGAAGACATCTGTTCAAAAGTTGAATGGTAAATGGCATTGATGATTATTGTGGAGGTGAACAGGGGTTCCATTACATTTTTATGCATTTACTTGATTCTACGAATATGAATGAATACTGTATTGTGAAATATGCCTTCTTCCTGCGTGTGCAGTACCAGATAAGATGTGCCGAGACCCCTGGTCTCTGTTTCGTCTTTTGTGCTGTTTATGGAACAGAGACTCCTGCAGAATGCAGACTAGACTTGCATCCTTGACTGGCGCAAAAACACAGAGTCTAATGGCGATTTTTGCATGTTTACATGTTGACTTGCTGGACAATAAAAAAAAGACTTTCTGAATGACGAAGAATGACGGGGCCTCAAATGGTTATCTTTTCATCTCTGCCCTTTTGCAAAAGGTTTTGAAATGTCATGCAGACTTTTTGTGTGAATTTTCCTTTCCTAACTGCACATTAGATTTTTGGTGTCCTGTGAACCTGTGAAGGCCATACGGGGCCCCAAAGCATGATGTAGCGCTCTTCTACCTTCCCTGAAAGCCCAAAGCGCTTAACTCGTGCACACACACATTCACACTCTCTGCTGCCGAGCGCTGACGCCAACCTATAACCACCATGGGGGATGTGGGTGTCTATGTTTTGCCCAAAAACACTTGAGGTGGGTTTCCATCACACATATGTGCAGAACTTTATCAAAATCTAAAAAAAAAAACACAATTTCACAACTACACTGTTTCCATTAAAGCACAACTATCTGGCTGGGCACAAACTGCAATGATTTCACATTTGTTTTTGTTAATGAAAGAAAATAACAGTTGTAGATCAAACGTTTCATTGGATCAGTCCACTGACACGCAGTCACTAATAATTTAAATATTAGTAAACCTAACCAAGTAATAGTGTGGCAGCAAACATGTGCAATCAGGTTTATAGATGAAGTGATCTGAAATATTTAAACCAAAGAGAATTTGAATAATTTGTACTTTTGCGATATGAATAGATTTAGTCTTTTGAGTAATAAATCTTTCCATTTGCTATGATGCATTGCACACTTGATTAACTATTTTTGCAACTATCTGTAGTCTTTCTTTTGACGGACATCCCAAATCTTTTGTGTTTATCTCTCCTTCTTGTATGACAGCTGAGAACTACCTAGATTATTTTTTTGCCTGTTTTCTTATGATAGCATCTCTTTATCTCAAGAAAACAGATTTTTTTGTAACAATGACATAGCAGATGTCCTTATCATGACAAAACAGAGATTGTTTTGTCGTGATAAAGAGTTGTCAAAGAATAAGCTATAGCGTCCTTTTCCCGCACTGAGACGGCAAGACGTAATCCGTTTTTAGGTTTTCATTATTTTCAGGTTGCTCTAGATGGCAAACAACGCCGTACAGCTCACCCAACAACTCTTAACAACAGCAGAAGAAACAATCCCCAAAGTTGTTCTTTTAAGTAAATTCTTGATTTATTAGTGGAGCTACGCTCCCCAACAGTTTGAATTCCCTAAACAGCCCCCTCCCTCTATTTCCCTTATTCACCAAACAATCAACCCCGTCAGTCCAAACCCACAACAACAGGTAGGATGACAGAACCCAGGACCAACAAACATCTCTGCCTGGGTTCTTTGAGCTCAGGAACAAAGAACATCAGCAGAACCCCAACAGCTAACTCAGACAGAGGTCATGCTGATGTCAAACTTTAGCTGTGGTTGCACGTGCCAAACATCTTTGATCGGATCAAAGAGCAGATAAGAATTGAACTGTGTACATGATCCCATAAAAACTTCATCCGATTTATAACAAACATTTACAAACGCCGCACTTTCAATCGGAAAAAATCATTTGAACCTGTGCAGAACTGTCTAAAATACCGGAAACTGCTGTAGAAGAAGAAATAGTGAGTTCTGTTGAACACGAACAAAGCTGCAGCATAGAGTGAGATGATCTTCTAAACGTGATTTTGTTATTGTTATGCTTATTAAGAAGGGCCAGTTCACTACACTTTATTCTCGGTGGAATGGACTCGGAATAAGGGGGAGGAAGAAGGGTTAGGATCAGGCTAAAACGTGCTGACAACATTTACAGGGTTTCTCAGTACTGCCTGGAGCGGCATTTCTGCAAACCGTGTCTGGAGCGCAACACCGTGTATGTATGTCGTAAAAGCCAGTGCAGTAGTGACCCACGATCGGAATAAACTGTTTACATCAGGGGTGCTCATTACGCCGGTTGCGATCGACCGGTTAATCTTCAAGAACATGAGGGTAGATCGGAGGCCAGCAAAGATAAATAACCAGAAAATAGCTCACCTATTTCGATCGGAAAGAAATTTTGGTCTGGATGAGTGAGATCGAGTCAGAGTATCTGAACGGTGTGCTTACATGATGCATTTTTATTCTGATCAGGCGTTTGTTGCTTTTGTTCATGTAACCACAGTTATTGACTCTATGAGAGAATTTGACTGAACGGCTGTGACGTCACCAATAGAAAATGGCTTACTTCCAGCTCCAACTAAATAAAGACATTCCAGTCGTCGTTTTTCAGCAATACGGACATCACCAGACGAAGTCAGTAAGCAATGAATTTGGTCTGAGTCAATGTTTCTATGGCAACTACTTTCGCCCACTGAGGAGTGAGCTTATTGGATGTCCACACCCTGTCCACTGAATCTGTCAATCAAATGCTTCAAGTCTTTGAGGTGGGGGCCAGCGGGCTGAAGCATCTGATTGGTCAGTTTATAATCTTAATAACTGGCAATAAAGAAAAAAAATATTAGGATTAGCAAAAATGTTAAAAGAATATCAGAACAGGAGTGGTCATTCTGACATATGTAACAACTGTTTATTTCTCTATAGAAGTTCCTGTTTGGAATGCCAGGGGGGAGGAGTCACTCAGTCCAGTCCTCCACATACAGTCAATGCTGTCAGCTGACCATCAACTAAATTACATTGAAATGCCCCAAAGACTTTAAAATACAAAATTCATAGTTTGTAAAATTCTAAGAGAGAAAAAAGAGAGCCATCCTTTATCCAAAGTCACCTGATTCGTGCAGAGTTTCAGTTTCAGAGGTTCTTTATAAGTTAAGTACATCTTGCTGACTGAAATGACACTGTGGTTGGAGGGTTTACATTTTCAGCATAACGACAAAATCAACTATCTAAAAACCTTTGAGGTTTCTGAGGTCAGTCTGCACATGCCAGCTCTGGCTCACAATCTTTAACACCATTTTTGACACTACTGTTATGCTGTTAGTCACTTGATTTATTAAATGCTCGTCTCAAGAAGGTGTGGTAATAACCTGACCATTACTGAAATGCAATTCTGTTGTTGAGGCTCTTTAAATATCAAATCTGAAGTTAAATAAAAACTTTCAGGAATCAAAAGTGTGGTCCACATAAAGGCAGATAATCTGTATTTTTGGGGGTTACTCACCTCCAGAGGCAGACAGTTGACACGATGCAACACAAAAACAACGCAACAGCAGGCAGTGCTGAGAATAATATCTTATATTTTAATGTGGTATCTGAGAAAAGAAAATAGTTTGAAGTTAGATATGACTTGTGCTGTGAAAGCAGTTGTGTTTGTGAAAATTCATAAATGGAAAAAAAAAAAACTTATGTCAGTGATTTTCAGTTGCCTGCAGGTAAGTGTAATGCCTTACATATCTTTACCTTCTTCACCTTCTTTAACTTCATTAGTTAGATTCCATGTAATTTCTTTAAATCCTTTACTGTCAGTAAGGGTACAAGTATAAAGTCCTTCATCTTCATCTTGAACGTCCAGTATCATTAACTTTGTAGGAAGGTCTGTCTCTATTCTGATCTTAGAAGATGAGAAATTTGAAACAGTGGCATTGAGAATGATGGAATGATGAAATGATAAATTGTCTTTTGTCCATTTGATTTCTGATGTGTTTTCCGGTGACACGTTACAAGTTAAAGTCACTGAATCTCCTTTGGAAACCTTCACGCTTCTGTGTTCAGGTAACGGTGCAGCTGAGGGTTGAAACATGTAACAAGTTATAAACGTTGCATCATCAACATCAATGAAATCCTGCATCATTTCCAGAAAGTGTTTTTAGTACCTGCAAAGACAGGCTGAGCCTGAAAGATCTGGATCAGGAGCAGAACTGCTGTGTTCCTCCAGAACATGATGACCATCAGAGAGCAGAAGACAAACTGGAACAGCAAGCTGTGGTTTCTGATACATGTTTGGAGGAGGGACTGAGAAAAAGGAAGTGGTTAGATGCTGCGTTTAGTTGTTGCTTTGCAGTGAAAGAACATCTTAAAACCTGAATGGAGAAAGTTAAGTCGTTTTTTTTATGCATATTTATGGTTTTCTGTATTTTCAGAGAAAGCTTGAGGATTGTTGGGTTAAGTGCCTCGTGAAATCTGTCAATAGAACACAAAAATAGACAAACAAGGTCTGCTTTTTTGACCACTTTTTGTATAATTTTTTTTTTATTGATCGCTGCATAAAAATAACAAAGCTCCACTAGACTAACCCTAAAAATGTAACTTGGACTTCTTGTTTTATCTTGATCAACGAAAAAAATGTAAGAGGATAGTGTTACATGTTCTATATACAGCAAGTCCACATCACCAGCAGGAAACTTCTTTATGAAGATGGTGATGGCCCACATGGTTACCCGTGCTCACGTCCAGCCTCTGAGAGATGATTCAAAAGTACGTTCCTTTTTTTTGTGTGTGTTTTAAGTGAGGTTTGACATTAAAAGTTTCAGTATTGTTACTGTCATTGTGTTTAAGCAGCAAGTTTGGTGAATCAAAATGAATGTTAACATTAAGAAACTGTTATGCCATTTGTGCCAACCTCAGGGGTGTGAATTTCACTTGAACACTGTGCGAAATCAAACCTGTAAGTGTTCGGCCACGTGTTGAAGTGTCCTCAGGCAAGACGCTGAACCTCACGGGTTCCTGGTGGTTATAGGTTGGTGCCAGTGAAAAGCTAGAGTCACACCGCCCTCTGCAACACGCGTTCAAGTGACCACTTTCAATGGAAAGTCTATGCAAACGAAAACTCTGGCACAGCGATGTTCAATAACTAACCTACTGACAGGTTGCTGTGGTGCTGTTGGCCCCCTGAACCCTTCAAAAGCTCCTTTCATTTGGAACCTGGGGGTAAACTTTTTTCTTTTTTTTTTAAGTGAGACAAAAAAAAATAAACTGGACAGACAGGTCTGACAATCAAGGACAACAACCAATGTAAATGCAAGAAAAAAGGGGGGAAAGAGAAAAGGTCTGTGTGTGTGTGTGGGGGGGGGGGGGGGTAGAATTCCATCCTATTATATACACACAATATTTAACTGACAATCATGCATTCTGATAAATATACATATGATACATTAATAGAGATTCATATGGATGGATGGATAGAAAAAGTCTATAGAAATACACATTCACTATGTTCTTGATAATAGAGGAGTCCATAGCAGTAACAAGTAGTTACCCCCCCCCCCCCCACACACACACACACACACACTCACACACACCATCAGACGCCAGCTGATGAGATGAATAGGGTACGGTAGAGGCGGAGGGGTAACGGGAGATCAAGGTCAACACATCCAATACCAGAGTGGCAGAGACAGTCCCCCCCCCTCCGAACACACACACCCACACACACACCTGGAACCGGCATAGGAATGACAACAGACAGATATTTTAAATTTGACAGTAGTCCGGTTTAGGTTTTATCACTTGAGGCTAATTAGCAAAGTCCAGTCATATCTCATATTGTGCACTGGAACAAGTGATCCATGCTTTGCTGGACTACTTTCTCTCTGTGTACAGAGGCATTGACCAGTCTCTGCTCCATTGTTTTCAGCTGGTCAAAAATTCAGCAGCTCTCCTGTCAATGGGGACCAGACGATGTAAGCATATCACTCCGATATTTCACTCTCTTCACTGGCTGTCTGTGTCTACTTCTGGTGTTTACATGTTTGAATGGTCTGGTACCTCTGCATCTTAAAGAACTTTGACATTTTTATCGCCCTCGTGGAGTCCTGAGATCTGAAGATCAAGTGCTTTGAACGGTTCCCAGGACTCGGCTTGTGACTCGGGGAGACGGAGCCTTTTCAGTCGCAGCTCCTAAATTCTGGAACGTTCTCCTCTTTTTTGTGAGGTATGTCAGATCCCTCAGTGATTTAAAAACTCAACATTTTACTCCGGCTTATACTCCAGGGAGCAGATTTAGTGGGCCAGTTTTCTAACTTTTATTGTTTTATCGCTTTTATTGTTTTATTGTTATAGTTTCTTTTATGGTTTAATGATTTTATATATATTTCATTTCACGCTTAGCGCTTTGGTTGCTCCTGCTTTTCTAAGTACTATATAAATACATTGATTTTTAAGACCATTTTTAGCCTACAAAGCGCGTGGCCACTGAATGCAGATTGTAAATTAAACCAGGTCCAACATTGACCAATCAGGGACTTGGATTTGTTAGTGACATTTGGGTGGCGTCCCTTTTAATTCAGGAAGTGCCAACCATTGGAAAATTGATCATGGAGCACATTTTTATATTTGCGGTCTGTGCCTAGCTGGAATCATATGACATCAAGTCTTTCATATATCGTACTAGAGCTGTGAAAGACAAAGTCTGAAAGATCTGTAAAGATTTTCCTCGCTTCCACATTTCCCACCAAACCTCTTCCAACTGTAGGCGGGGGACAAGTGCTAATAAATAGTAGAAAAAGAACAACAAGAAGAAGCTCCTCCCTGCTTCTCTAGTGTGAATGTAGCATATGGCAGCACAGCCACTATCAGTGTGTGAATGTGTGTGTGAATGGGTGAATGGGACTGTGACTGTAAAGTACTTTGGCCTAGAAGGTAGTAAAGCACTATATAAGTAAACACCATTCTTACCATGCTATGGACTTTAGGACAGTCTATAAAACATCAGGAAACATTTGTGTCCTTGGGTTGACTTGAAATATTTAAATTGAGGTTCAGACCTCAAACTCTATAACATGTAAATCAGGAGAGAATGATTAAAAAACATCTTAACAATTATATGGAGGTAAAAGTGTTGGGCTGTTGAAGGTTCCTTGTTCCTGAGGACACTTCATCTTTTGGTGATGTGAGCTTTCAAATGAATTCATGGACTGGCCAACGGTTTCTATGAAGAAAGTTGGGACGGATCTCTAATATTTCAGGATGCATGGAACAGGCAAAAGGGCCCATAACAGCTGCCAAAATAATGATGGATATTTTGGATGACATCAGAGAGCCAATAAAAATATTGTGTTTTTAGCATGGACTGTACATGAGAACTGGACTGAGTGAGAGTGACATCATCCATAGGAAATGGCTTACTTCAGTGTAATGAAGTGAAAACAGTCGCCATTTTTTCTCTTTTTTTTTTTTAACTTGTCCTGTCTAACAGCTGGGCAAACAGATGAGAGCTGAAGGCCTCTTGTGTTGGACAGATTTTACTTTAACAACAGGGGTTATTAATCTTCAGACAAACCAAAGGAGTGTCTGAATAAACCCCTCTTGTAATTGAGGCCAAACTTTATTACATTCCATCATGTTTGAAAATCCTTGGTGTTGGACCGGACGGAAAAGGAAAGGAGGGAAGAAGAGAGAGGGATGTTAGAGATGAGGGGGTATAGGAGGGTGATAATAGGCAGGGGGGGGGGGGGTAGAACCATAAAGCAGCATAAAGCATAAACTTTACTGGATGTTTATCGTTACGGTAAGGCTCAAGTGTAATACAAATCTCAAAGGGCGGGGCCTGTCCACACACACAATCAGATGTTATAAACACACACCCGTTGGCTGCAAAGATGTCCACATGTCAACATGTACACAAAACATGCACACAATACAGATATTGTTCACACACTCATACTCATTCCCTTTAAACCAACTAGTGTGAAATATTTCATACGTTCCATCATGCAAACTATAAGTGCAAAGGTGAGCTAACACCTGTGCTCAGGTGAGTGTTTATGTTCTTCTAAATGGATGGTGGAATGTGAAAAGAAGGAGGGAGAGCGCCCGGCCACCCCCACACCCAGACCCCCACCGCAGCAGCAGCGGCAGGAGGCAGAGAACAACCACTCCCCGGGCGACCACACCCGCCACCCAGGCCAGGGCCAGCAGGACCACCACGAGACCCCCAGAGCCAGAGAGCAGGGAGGTACGGGGGGAAGAGAGCGCCGCCCCAGCCCAACCAGGGGAGCTGCCCCCCGCCGCGCCGGGAGGGCCCAACGCAGGGCCCCACCCGGGAACAGTGCTCACAGCTCCAGACGAGAACCTCATCACCACCCAGGAGTTCTGGGCATCCCCCCGCCCCAACCCCAGGTACGAGCCAGGACCCCCCAAGGGAGACCCGCTCTGCGCTCCAGGCAGCCACCCACCCGGCCTACGGTTGGTCCAGGAAGGTGCAAAGCAGGGGCCAGCCGGCCCCGCCCAGGAGGGGGCACCCCGGAGAAGAGGGGGGCCCGCAAGGGGTGTTGTAAACATGGCCCGACCAGGCTATGCCTCAGTTGGAGTGTGGGCGGGGCCCAGCGCCCAGGGGCAAAAACCTGAACCCGAACCCACCCCACAGGGAGCCCCCCGGCTCAGGTGTAATGTGAGCCCCCCCACACGCGGAGAGAGCCCCGCCGGGCCCAGGAAACCGGCACCCAGGGGACACGGCCGCCGCCGCCAAGGGCCCAGCCCCCCCCACCAGGGATGGGGTAGGGGACAGATGGACCTAGGACCCACCTTCCTTGCAAAATGTGTGTGCGTGTGTTTGTGAGGGTGTATGTGTGCATGTGTGTGTGTTTGTGTTTGAATGTATAATATGAGGAGTAGGGGTGCTCCGATCAGGATTTTTGGGGCCGATCACCGATCCCCGATTGCTGGAAGCTGTATCACCCGATACCGATCACCGATTACAGGGTCTATTTGAAGCCTTCTATTTATCATGTAACATAATTTTTTAAACAATATTTAACAACAATGCACATTAAGTATTACAATTAAGAGAAGACAACGCATCATGAATTGACAACTGTGTATTTATTTGGAAGCAACATTTCCAACAAATTAACTTAGCAGCATGTGTTTGGTTATTAGGAACAACTTAGGACTTGACTAATACAACTTTCCTGGAGAATATATAAATAAAATAAGATAAGACATAACATCTGAGTCTTTAAATTTAGCTTTAGGCTACTTTTAAAACTGCAACAAAAAAGGCTATAGTTAAAATATTGTTTTAAGTCAGTCAGACAGCCAGGAGTGACAGACAGGAATGAGAAGTTAGAAAAGCCCAGTTCAACACTGAAAGACTGCATTTCCTTTGTTTTGTTTGTCTTTTATGCATCTTTAGCACTAATCATTGCTTTTTTACTCATCTAAAATACAATTAACTTTATGTTTTATCTTTATTTTTTTCTTTTCAAAAATAAGCTATTTCTGAAAATCCTGTGCTGTTTTGCTTTGCAGCAGAGTTTGTTTATGATTTTCACAATAGGAGTCATCATGTGTCCAGAGCCAATCACTTCTGCACATAAGGCCTGCTGGTGAATGATGCAGCAGTAATGCAGACATTTTGGAAAGTCTGGGTCAGCTTTACAGTGAGTAATGAAACCTGTTTTTCTATTGATCATAACAGGAGCCCCGTCTGCAGTCACTGCTACCAGCTTTACTAATGGTACCTTTTTCTGCACAAAAAGTCCTTCACCGTGTTATACATTTCAACTCCTCCTATATTTGTTTGTAAGTGCAGTTCTGTCAATAGTTCTTCTCTTGATGTTGATCTCTTGATGATGTTAAAAAGTTGTCAATCAAGCAATGATGATAATCACTAACACTGTACCTAAAGATGTGAAAAATAGAAGTGATTTAATTTCCACTACAATGTCTAGACAAGTGTCAGCTATGTTTGATAACTTGGCCGATCAGGTGGACCGGGATCTTGCAAAGCGCATGTGGTTTTGCATCCAGGTTGAAGATTCGCTGGACAGCAGCAGTGCAGCGCAGCTGTGTGTTTGTTTGTGTTTTGTTTTTCTTCTGGATGAGAAAATGAGCAGGTCTAATCAAGGCTTCGTTTGATTTTTTTTTTCACAATATATGCAAAAATATCAGTCCTTAAAGGAAACAGATAACAGCCCCCCCCCACCCCCGCCGACATGCTGCTGTCGTGTTAAATGTAGCTTGCAGCTCCAGAATGCAGAAGGAAGAACGACACAAAACGGCTCGAGCAGGGCGTTGCTCATTCACTCACTCGTTCATGCTATATGCAAAAGTCTTTGTCCCTTAAGGCAACAGATTACAGTCCCCCCCCCCCTCCACAGGCTGCTTTCATATTAACATTAGCTTGGAGCTCCAGAATGGACAAGAAAGAACGACGAGAATGGCTCGAGCAGGGCGTTGCTCACAGGGCGGTCGCTCGTGCCAGGCGGTCGCACGTGCTCGGGCCCGCTAAATGCTACTTGTAGCTTTAATTAAAATATTGTTTTAAGTCAGTCAGACATTGGTTATTGTAAAAGACCATTTCAAGGAGCACAGGTAGTAAAGTGCACAGCAACAAAACATTCTAATAACTAACAACTTCCATATCTGTATATCTATAACAGCTTTCTGAGATACTCATTCAGATTTTGTGGGCATTTAGGGAGGTAGAGAGAGGTAGAAAAAGAGAGAGGGGGGATAGAGATTATTAGATTGCCCAAAGCTTACTTCTTAAGCATCAATGGCAGATTTTTCTTTATAAATATAAGCATCTCTGCATTTTTGGCTGACAGCTTGTTCCTCTTCTCATCAATAATATTCCCTGCTGTGCTAAAAAGTCGTTCGCTATCAACACTTGTTGTACATGGTGCACAGAGGTAGGTGCGTGCTGCTTGTGCGAGAGCAGGAAAGCGGCTTTTATTGTTCTGCCAGTAAACAAGTGGCTGTCCACTTTGAGCGATAACTGGCTCTGACAGGTAGAAATTACCTACTTACTGTTACTGACAGCTGAGTGAGTGGCGCTTGAGTTGCTGAACTGTGTCGCTCTCTCTTGTGTGTACTAGGGGGGTGCAGTTAGAATTGGTGGGTAGGGCACAGAGAGGACATTCCCTGATTACTCACAGTAATGTCCCCTCACCCTCCCCACCAAGGGGCCCTAAATGTCTAAGGTGCGGTTAAAATTGGCGGGTAGGGTGCTAAGAGGACATCTGCTGCTTGCTGGCAGTGATGTCCAAGCACGCCCCCTACCAAGGGCCCTACATGTCTAAGGTGCAAATAAAACCGAGAGAGGGGGGGCCCATTCCATACGGTAACCATGGGAGGGGGACCACTGCCAGGTAGCCCCCTCCCCCAAAGCGCATCGCAGGCTAAAGCCCCCCCACAAGACAGGGCCGACAGGCAACCCCCACCCACACCCCACAAGACCCCGCTGCCGCAGCGGGTGACGCCCAGAGCGACCGGGGGCCCCAAGAGGGTTGCCCCGCCCCGTCCCAGAGCCAGGGAAGGGTTGACCCCAGCCCCAGGTGTAGATGGGCAGCCCATCCAGAGCCGCTAGACCTGCCTCCCCCGAGCAGGACCCCCGGCAACCATTACACTGTGAATGCTGAAGTCGGAAACGTCACTAAGTAGTGGTTGACCTGAAGTGGTCTGAGTCATTGTTTGTATGGCAACCACTGTAAAAGTTCAGGTGTGAGCTTGTTGGAAGGCCACACCAATTGA
This sequence comes from Oryzias sinensis, assembly GCA_037389245.1. Lineage (NCBI taxonomy): Eukaryota > Metazoa > Chordata > Actinopteri > Beloniformes > Adrianichthyidae > Oryzias > Oryzias sinensis. The sequence goes on along the minus strand of CM074501.1, from coordinate 17,803,207 downwards.
AAGCGGGCTTGGGAGAATCTGTCTATCAAATGTTTTCAACATTCCATGTGAGACCCCCATGCTTCTGTTCAGGTAACTGATTGGTCAGTTTAGAACTCTCACTATAATAAATATTGTGAAAAATAATTTACCAAGAATATATTAAAAAAGTGTAGCAATATGAGTATTAAGGCCACTATAAAATAAAACACAAACCTATGAGAATAAAGTTGTAAAATTATGAGAAAAAAGCTGTAGTTTTACAAGGGAAAATTTGTTGTTTGCGTAAGCTTCCATTCACATTATGTGGTGACTAAAGTTAGGAATAAGTTATAGTTTATCATAATTTATCATAGGAATCTATGTTCCATAAAGCATTTGGATCACTGCAACTACTGCCAATGGCGTAAATGGCTCATCCGCCAGAAAATTACTCCTTATTGTGGGTCAAAAATCTTTTTAAGGTCCTTATATTTATAATAAAACAACATTGACTCACTAAAAGACTTTTTCTGACTTATGAAACCAATGCTGAAGTCAGATCTTATAATGGCGCCTCACGTCTCTCAAACTGAAACCCAACATTGTTTTTTGTTGTTTACATTTTTCTTAGTAAACAGTCTTTTGCCTCATAAATGTATTAATTGTCAGCTTAGATGATTGAAACTGTAACTTTATTATCATAATTCCATTATCCTTCTTTTACTTATAGTTCTAAGAATTTGTTTTTTAAAAATGTTGACTTTTTTTCTCAGGAGGGAGGGGTCACTAAGTCCGGATCTTCAGTACAATGTCAATGGTTAACAGGTCTATAAAGGTTTCTGGGTTAAAGATGTGTTAAAGATGACGCTTTGTGTGTCTAGCTCTATTTCCTGCATTCTTATGCTTTCAATCTAAATTTGGTGCTTCATTTTTTATCTAATGGATTTTAAAAGACACTGCACTGCACGATAAACAACTGGAATTTATTGGACGAGGTGCTGCACTCCCACCTCACAGCGAGATCTTGGTTCAAATCCTGGCTGGATTCTCTCTAGTGTGGAGTTTGCATGTTCTCCTTGTGCAGACGTGGGTTTTCTCTTCCTCCCACAGTCCAAAAATATGCTTTGCAGGTTCACAGGTGACTAGATGCGAGTGTGTGTATGTGTGTGAGGGTCTGCAACAAACTGGGGACCTGTTAATGGTGATGTACATCGTGTCTGATGCATTAAAATAATAAATGTATTTAATGACTTAACACTAAAAACCGCTATTATATTGTATTTGCATACATTTCTATGTAACATTATTTTAAATTTGTTTAAAGTAAAACCAAAAAACTTCAAATGAATTAAACTAAAATGCTCACAGGTCATGTTGACGAAAAAAAAACACATTTTTATCAAACTCCGGATAAAATAAAAACCTCAAAGAATTTGTATTAGTTTTCAGATTTACCTTCATGGTTTTTGGTAACAAACATGAGAATTTGTGTAGATTTATCTCTCTATCACATACTGCACATTAACTCAGTTTATATAGTTGCTGTAAAACTGTGACTTACCGTTACGTGGTTCGGACTCTTTTGAGGTCTAAGTATTGAAGCGCTGCAGCTCAATGTCAGTTAAAGAAAAACCACCAGCATTTTGTGGAAAAAACACGTAGCAAAGTTTAAATACAGAATGTCTGGTTGTGACGCATGTGTGACAGTTAATTGTAATAAATAAGATCAGCCATAAACCGTCTCAATCTTGTTTCTTTTCAATTGGTTCTGAAGCTGAACACAAAGTAGAACTAAAGATCTGTGCTTGCAAGAACTCCTTCATGCTCAAAGCAGAAGCACGAGCGTTCTGCAGGTGTGTGATGTCAGACACCTTCAACTTTGCTGTATTTCTTTCCCTTAGTGTTCCTTCAGGCCACTGTGTAAAACCTTGAGGCTAGTTATTAATCTGATTGCATCTCTGATCACTCAGTCCAATATTTGAATCCAGTGTTTTATCCAGACTGAGGAATTATATGCACCTTATTATAAACAAAATAGAAAAGGAAGTACAAGGTTGCACTCCCCAGAGGAAGCAAACACTTTAGTCTTTGTACAAACTTAAACCACAACATCCCTCAAAGCACATGAAATTTCATTCCATGGTATATATCTGTACAAAGTGCAATTTTAATAACACTGAAGATCTTAGACACACAGGTTAAGCTAGGGTGAAAAGATTTGTAACTGATAAACAACACCTTTTGTAAATTGTGAAACTGAGAAAACTGAGACTGACTTCTACTTTGAGTTTGTGGTTTTTAAAGTTTACTAGTCCTCCCACTCACTGATCTGTGCAAACAAACAGCAGCAGCTCAGGAGCCAAACTTTAGCTCCGGCAAAAGAACGACATCAAGCTTCACGTGTAGAAGCTTCACAAAACAGCTAAAGTCTGATTACCTTTTCATTTACTTACAAAGCTTTGCAGTGGTCTTTTAATTATGATTATTATATTACTAAACAATATAAACAACATACTAAACAAGGGACATACTTTCTGCTGAGCAGCAGTCGTTCATCAGAAATCTGTCTCTGAAATTTGTCCGCCCCCCTGTACCCCGTGTGTTCCTGAGAGATCTCTGTTTTTAAGCCGAGCAGGGGGTTCTTGTGGCAGCGTATTTTCAAACTCTCTTTTTCAAACAGCATTTTTCATCGGCTCCACAGTGATTTGAACAAAAACTTGTCAGAAATGCTATTTGCAGCTTAATTTTCTTTATATATGTCATCCATCGTAAAAAAAATGGCAAAAGAACATGTCAAAAACATTATTTCCATTGGAGTGGTTCTTTAATTTGCTCACAGCTTCACACTAATTTTGATTCTGACTTGACTCCACTTGTTATCATTTAGGTCACTCTGAACAAAAGCATCAGGAAAATGACAACAGCTTAATGTTTGTTTCTGACTCTTTGAATCAGAAACATGAAGATCTGTCAGGTTTCTGAGTGGAAAATGTTATCAAATAACTTTCTTTGAGGACACTCACAGTTTTAAACTTTGAATTAATAAACTTCTTAAACTAAACTAGTGCTAAAATAAATTCAAATCATATTCAGCTTTATTTATTTATTTAGCAGTTTACAGCCAAAATCCATCTCAATACTTGTTTTCTATTTAAGTTTTTAACTTTGGCTAAATGCTTGATTATTTCTGTGACTCTAAACGACTGAAGAGTTTTTAATTAGATACAATGTGGGTTGTGGAAACAATGAGGGCAGGAACACAGAAAGGTGTCAAAGCACAAAAGCATGGATGCTTTTTGTTGTTTATTACATCATGTGACCGCTTTGGCAGGCCACAGCCAAAAGAGAGACTTAACTTTTACCGAGGTAGAACTCAGAGGGGATTGTGGGTTTTATACATTTATTTTAAATTTCTAGAAAACCTTCTTCTAGCAGATGTTCTATGTGAGCCATAGAGCCTGTAAAGGGGAGTATGTTTGGAGCATGGACCTCATCTTTTCACATACTTAGTGGAACTAAAGTATACCAAACCATTTCTCATTTCTAAAAAGTTTCATCCTGGAAATTTGCCCGGATTTTCTTTTCAACTTCGAATTGATTGTTTACGTCTTTTGTTGTTCTCAGTGTCTGTACGGTACGTTGATAAAAAAGCTGCAACTTCATCGATCAGAACCGCTCACATGCACACAAACTGCCTCCTACACACATGAAACACAAACGCAAGCTGACGTGCCGCTGAAGCAAATTCACACGTTAGGTGTTCCTCTTCTGTAAATAAATATTATAACACACGGACCCGCTGCTCTTTCCCACAGACGGTTTATTGATTCATCAAATGAAAAAATAGATTTAGCTGAGTTATTTGAAACTATGACTTTATTGTTTATTTCATAAAATAAATATTATTTATCATTTCCATTTAAAAAAGCCATCGTGCTTTTTTATTTAGTGTAAAAATATATTTAAAGATTTGTCTAGTGTTACAAACTAAATTAAATGTGAACATTTGGACCCGTGCTGGTTCTGTCTGGGACTCCAGTCAGTGTTGCTTTTTGATTTAAAACAATAAAAAAATATTTTTTTACATCTGCAGATAAGACATCAGAACTATAAAAAGGTCAGAAATTCAGAAAGAGCAGAAGTTATGGTTCCTTAACAGGTTTATTAACACAAATGAAGCAAATGAAAACGAAAACCAAAAACCTGAACTAAAACATGGAAAATGGAGACGTTACTAAAGCGAAACATGACAGAAGGAAACTCACAGCAATGACAGGAAACAGCAAGCAGCCACTGAAACTACAGACCTGTCATAACTAGGTAAAAAGGTAACAAGGTATAATCAACTGAGATGATTATAAACTCTAACCTGATCTAAAGGGAAAAGAAACAGAGAAAAACTGAAACAGAAGATTGGACAAAAACAACATTGGTGCACAAAATGCAAAACTGAGAAAAAGAAGAAAACAAATTTAAAATCATGGACCTGAGCAGAGGTCCCTTAACAGACAGCTTTAAGACTTCATCCTTACTAAATGTCTAAATAAATGACTAAATATCATGTTTGCTAATACATTTTAGAAGAAACCTATCATCTAATCATTACAGATTTTGACGATCTCCATCCATTGCAGGATCTCACCTGGTCAAGCACAAATGACCTTAAGAATGATGAGGACACAGTCCAGAACTACACAAGGGAACTGGTCAATGACCTGAAGCGAGCTGGGACCGTGATAGGTTACTATAGTAACACACAACATCTTCATGGATTCAAATCCTGCAGCGCTCCAAAGGTCCTCATGTCCAGACCCGTCTAAAGTTCTCCATAGACCATCTGGACGATCCAGAGGAGGATCGGGAGAATGTCATGTGATCAGATGGAAACTAACTGGAACTCTTTGATGAAAACGTCACTCGCTGTGTTAAGAAGGATTAAAATGCTGAGGCCACAGAGTAAAAAAAAAACACGACTTAAAATTGTTCTGTTGTATTTATCATCTGATTCTAAAGAAAATGTTATCTGAGAAAAGTCTGTGGTTTTTGTCCACCACATCCACCTCGTTCTTGACGCATGACAAGTTAAAAAAAAGAACCAGAGATAAAAAAAAAGAAGAGCCTTCGACTTCAAAATAAAAGAAATCTGCATTTAACAGACAAAAATCAGAAATCTTTACTCCAAATATGGATCTATTGTGACAGTTGCTCCTACAGACCATCATAAAAAATGCAGGATATTCAGCAACCGGCTGTCTATTGTTAAGGGGATGCTGCTAATAAAGTTGCTCAAAAAGTGGATCCACGTTTACTACATTTAGAAAATACCAGTTTTAGTGACTTTTTTTTGTATTTATTCATTCAGTTAAATTAGGCTTTAAAAAAATGATATAACCTTTAGCCAGACATTTTTGTCTGACATTAAACCGGTCTGTGTCAGCTTACCTTCTGGTTGTACACGGGTATGGTGGAGGTTTTATTTATTTATTGTTGGAAGCATAATAATCAATCTTCCATAATTAATTTATGAATATCCTCAAAACCTGTAAATAGCTGTGTGCAGACTATTTGTTGGTGTGTTTATGTGAGATCTAAGGCATGCAATTTACCTATGACACTCTTCAGTTGACTGTATTATCAACCCCCCCATCTTCCCCATTTTAACCCCTTATTCCCCATCATCCCACTCTCTCCTTTTCCTTTCCTCCACCGTCCAACAAGGAAGGTGGGATTGCTTGAGTCGTAGCATTTCAACAGGACCTTGTTCTCACATCTAGTCCATTTCCATCTTGTTCCAGTAGTCCACTCTCCCAGCACCTGACACAGATCTTGTTTGGCCGTGCGACGTCTGATGCTAAGTTAGGTTATGTGAAGTGCTCGCCGCAGTTATGGAAATTGCCCCATGACCATTGATTGTCCATTCCGCCCCTGGACGAATGAACCCTGGTTTCCTGCGTGCCAGTCCTGCACCCTACCAACGGAGCACTGACCAACCCAGCCGCTGTTCGTGGCAGCTCAGGAACAAACCCTGAGCACCAGAGTGATAGAGGCTCAGATCTACCAAACCAGACAAGACTCAAGGTGTAGGCTGTGCAAAGAGGCGCCTGAAACAATCAGTACATTACTGCAGGGTGGAAGATGCTGGCAGGGAAAGCATACACACAACTCTCTTTATTCTTTCATGAAATCTTTACATTTTATCACATGCAGGTTCTTGAGTGAGCATTTTATGTCATCCCAAGTATAGTAACCCTTTCATATCTTCTTGCATACATGTGAGAGGATCAGCCTCTCGTAGGAAACTTTTGTTTCATCTTGTTGTACTTCTTACTTTTGCCACAAGATTTAAGCATTTTTGAGTAAAAAAAAAAAAACAACAACAACCACCAAGCAGCTTTAAAAAGAGTTACCAAAGTTTGAATAAAGTCCATGTTCTCTTCTGTCATCTTCTTCTATTATGTTTTCAGCATCAAGACAGAGGCTTTCAGTGGAAACTGCAGAGAAGGACGATCTGAAAAACACCAGAGAAGAACCACTTTATGACGGAAATGAAAGATGAATCATCAGACTGAGGTTAAAGGTGAGAATGAGAGCAGACAGGACGACAGACCAGAGCTTCAGAAAGGTTTGGTCACACAGATGCTCTGCAACTAGAAAACCAAAACCCTCCAGTGTTGTCAGGAGACACAGTCGAAGAAATCTGTTGCAGACGGTAAAGTTTCACTGACCTCGTCTTACTGAGACTCTGCTCTTCTTTTACATTTTCTGCAGAGATAAGGAAACACGCATTTTGATTTATTTTCTTTTATGTGCTTTTAAACTAAAACATTATTGGTCTGTAAACTAAGACAGGCGTGTTTTCTGTTTCTGTTTAATTTGAGCTTTTTTTCAACGTACCAGTAGTTAAAATGTCCAAAAATAGTCCAAAAATCCTAAACTGACTTAAAGTCACCGAACTCGTGTGTGTGTTTACTCATCTAAGATGATAATTCAATAAATAATAAAATAATAATTCAAATCTACCATGAAGAAACTTGGACTGTGTAACAGTTTATAACATCTAATAATCAGATAATCTAACCCTTTTCTAAAATACATTTTTCCATCACAAGTAACAATCACAAAGATCATTCATTCATTTTCTTAACCGTTTTTCCTTTCGGGGTTGCCGGAGCCTATCCCGGCCACTTGTGGGCGAAGGCAGGGGACACCCTGGACAGGTCGCCAGTCTGTCGCAGGGTAGAATGTCCACAATCACACACCCATTCACTCTCACAGTCATACCTAGGGTTGCTAATTAACCTATGAAGCATGTTTTTGGAGATCCCGGAGAGAACCCACAGATGCACGGGGAGAACATGCAAACTCCAAATAGAAAGGTCCCCCATTGATGTTCTGTTTTTCATGTCCCCCGGCCGGGACTTGAACCAGAGGCCTTCTTGCTGTGAGGCAAGAGCGCTAACCACTGCGCCACCGTGCAGCCAACAATCACAATCACAAAGTCGTTTATGGAAATGTTTTTACCTATAATTCAAAGCGAAATTAAATTCTCAATAGTCAGTTTGACTTTTGGCTCAGAAAAAACAACCTAAATAAAAGTGCATTACACTGGGAAAGCATTGTTTAGCAGTTTCTTTTACATTTTTGCACAAAAACTCAACAGCAAATTGAAATCATTAGGTCTTAAGGTACTTTTGAAAATATTTTAAAGGAAACATTTAATTAATATGTCTTTTTTTTTATGGAACTGTAAATCGCAGAGGGCATTTTTATTTGACTTATGGTACCAAATTTAAATGACAATTTAAATGATAATTTAGACAAGTTAGATGACAATTTAAATAGCATACGGTTTTGCTTTTATTAATATTATTTTTTTAAACATGCAAGATTACATTTTCATATTAAATTGAAATTGCAATTGCAATTGTGGATTAAATATTACTTTAAAATTATATGTGAAGAAAATGTCCATAGTTTTTATACAGATACTATAGTTTAAACACTTAACATTATATTTATTCCATTGTAGTTATGTAAAATAACCTAAACATTAACACTATTAATGGTGATGACAATAATGTCAACAATAAACTACGACTGCTGTCAATCATTTTGTCTTATACTTTATAAAATGAATAAATGTTACGTTAATGAAATCATTGTGAAATGATTGAAAATACGTTTTGATCTCCCTTGATCTTTAAACAAATGAATCCATGCAATAAAGTACAAGTTTGGAAGTTTTTGAAGGTACATATATAACTGCATTTCATGAATTAAAAAAAATTAAACCATATGAATGTTTTTTTTTTCCGCAAAGAGCTGCTTCATTTTATTGAAGAATTAATTACATTTTCTAATTCTGTAATGAAGTCGTTCAGTAATTTTATGTTAAACTTTAAATACGTTCTCTTGAAATGGAGCAAAACATAAACAATGAAAACACTTTTCATTGGTTTTGTGTCTGAACCTGAATGGAATCATTTACCTGTAGTAGCAGACAACTGAGAGGGCACAACACAGAAAAACTCCTGCTCCAGTCGGGACTTTTAGAAGACAATATAATGAATATCTGATTTCTGGGGGGAAAAAGTAAATAGTTTAATCAAATGTTGGTAAGTTATTTGAATTTTTTTTTCTGTCTATGCCTCACGTACCTTTAACTTCCTCAGACAAAGTTAAATTCCACCCAATTTCTTGAAGTCCATTCCAGTTAGTTACAGTACATCGATAAAGTCCTTCATCTTCATCTTGAACGTTTAGTATCGTCAACCTAGTCGGGAGGTCGGTCTCTATTCTCAGTCTGGGAGAAGAGAAATTTGAAACAGTGGCATTGAGGATGATGGAATAAATAAAAAAGGAATTTATTTTGGTCCATCTGATGTCTGCTGCCTCTTCCATGGACACGTTACAAGTCAAGGTGACTGCGTCTCCTCTGCGAACCTCCCTTCTGTGTACAGGTGATGATGGAGCTGAGAGTTAAAACAGGTCATAAGTAATAAGTAAGAAACAGGCTTTGATCTGGATGAAAGCATAAACCAACAACGTGTCTTTACCAGCATGGACCGGAATGTCTGAGAAAAGAGCGACTAGCAGGGCTGCTAGGTTCAGGCTGAACATGACGACCATTGGACTATAAAAGAAAAGCAAAGACAGGAAACTGTTGCTGCTAGAATTAGAGAGAAGGAGGTGCGGAGAAAAGGAAGTGGGCTAAATGTCTTGCTGATCTTTGTCCCTTAAAAAGAACAGGACTGTATTATGAAAATACAGTCGCATGTATTCAATTAAAATACTGTATTATTCCTAATATTCTTTTTTTTTTAAATAGCTTGCGCGCTTCATAGAGTCTTCCTCTGTAAATACCCCTTACATAACTTAAGGTATATAGAAACTGTCCCCAATTGTAATCAATTGGGAAGAAAAAACATTCTTAATATATGTTCAAAATATTTTTCAATACTATACTTCTTTTTTCTACACTTTACTTCCATTGTTTTGTACTGTACAGTTAGGAATAATTAGAAACAGAATAGTTAGAAACTCCCTTTTACTTTTATTACACTAACTTTTAATTACACTAATGGTTTAAACTTGATTCATTATGTATTATCATCTCAAAATTATATTACATTTGAAGAAAGCACAACCATGACTATTGTCTCGTGACATTCCTCCAGCATACTCCCTTTTCATTTTTGTGTGTGCTGGTGCATGTGCTCTGGAAAATGTCTGTGATAACCTCAGAGAGATCTGACACTTGAAGCTCCGTGACCTTCGAGCATCTAACCTGCAACAACCTGTGGGTGTGGTTTTCACACCAGGGTCCATCGGATGATCTTCTGAATATGCAAATACAGGGTTTATATACCAAGCCCATTCCCTGTTTTCTTTGTTCAGACTTTTGAATGCAGCAGCCTGTTCATCTGTCTGTAACCCTTCGTACAAAATGTCTGTGCTGTTTGTACGAAGTAAAACTTCCACATAGCTAAGTATTGTCTCTGAGTCGTTATTCATTCATTTCTGTGTGCAAGAAACTGAAAGGGTACAAACCTTTATCTACAGTCCTATCTAGCAAAATCCAGTTTCTTCACATGTACTCATATACTCTGCCCATGTTGCAGAGGTAGAGCTGCCAACTTCTTGTTCATGTTCCCGCTTTGCCTGTCTGTGTTGAAGTATCCTTGGGGCACACACTGAACCCTCATCGTTCCTAGTGGCTAAAGATTCAATTCAATTTTATTCATGTAGCCCAATATTACAACAACACTCGTCTCAATGGGGTTCATACTGGTAATTGTTTAATGAACATAAAACCATAAAGAACATGAAGTCACACAATTCAGTAGATAATGGCTAAACTAAACTAAACAGACTAAGCTAAACTGGGCATCCCTGCTTTTGGATCCTCCTCCTCAGTTAACGGATGACTTGGAAGGTACACTGATAAGTGTTTATGATTTATGTGTATCACGTTAAAAGTTGTTTTAATGCAGGGGTGTCAAACACATTTTCACCGTAGGCCATATCAGCATGTTGGCTGTCCTCAAAGGGCCAAATGTAACATATACTTATGTAACTTGGATTACTGCCTCCCTAGATTTGTTCTTTAATCACAAGGAGAAGTGTGGAATCTTACTCCTTAAGATCTAAAGAGCAGTTGTTGCCTTCTGTTCCATTTGCCCGCACAGAACTAGGGGAAAAGCCTTCGTCCACTCTGCTCCTTTTGCTTGGAATATGCTGGAGAAATACTGGAAAATAACTAAACTAGTATCTTTAAATGTATTTAAGAAAAAGCTAAAAGCATCAGAGCCTTAAACAATAATGTGCAACTGTTTTTTATGATATATGTAGTTTTGATTTTGTTTGTTTTTATGTATTTTTTGTATTGAAATGTGCTGCCTCTTGGCCAGGACTCCCTTGGAAAATTGGTCATTAATCTCAATGGGACTTTCCTGGTTAAATAAAGGATAAATAAATAATTATGCCTGTAACTAAATGTAATAAAACATAAATGTAACTACTCCTTAATGTTAAATAACTCATTATTTATTTATTTTAACTTTTTTAAATGACCATTACAGTTGCATAGAAAACATGTTTACTTGTTACTCTATAAATCCTGTTACATTTTGTTTGCTTATTAAAACCCACATAACTCCATTAATGAAGGATCAAATTGTCAAATTAAAATAAAAATAAAAAACTGAGCTACGAGTAACATTTTGTCTGCATACACATAAGACTTGCAAGCATTGAAATATGCTCTCGTGGGCCACATAAAGTGATATGGCGGGTCACATTTGGCCCCCGGGCCTTGAGTTTGACGTGTGTTTTAATGAGCTTGCATTCATCCGACCCCATTTCACTAAGTGTCTCATTGTTGAGGAAACTCAGATTGAACCGGAGCTCAGTCCCATTAGAAACAAACCGAGACCACTTCAAAGATGGGTCAGAGAGCGGTTCCTGGTCCCGGACCGGGGTTTGCTAGAGTGTATTCAGACTGAAAATTTGTTCTTGATTACCGAGGAAAACAAACTCTGGTTCACTTTAAGCTGAGCAATTGCATACAGTCTTACACACTTAAGCATTAGAGTTTAAGTTTTTCTTTTTAACCTTTTTACCTAGTTATTGCAGATCTGTAGTTTCAGTGGCTCTTGACTGTTTCCTCTCAATGCTCCTGTTATGTTTCACTTAAGTGCCATCTCTATTCTCCATGTTTTGTTTCAGGTATTTGTTTTTTTCTTAGTTGCTAAACATAGAGAGAGAGACAGACGACAGACAGAGTGAGTGAGTGAGTGAGTGAGTGAGTGAGTGAGTGAGTGAGTGAGNAGACAGACAGACAGACAGACAGACAGACAGACAGACAGACAGACAGACAGACAGACATTAGTGAGTGGGAGGACTTGTAGACCTGGACGACCACAGTTTCAAGAAATAAGTCAGCCTCAGTTTTCTCAGTTTCACAGTTGACAAAATGTTGTTTTTCAGTAACAAAATGTCTGAATTGTGTGTCTGAGATCTATCTCGGAATGGAATTTCATTTGATCTTGAGTGATGTTGTGGTTTTAGTTTGAACAAAGGTTAAAGTGTTGGCTTTCCTCTGGTGGGTGCAGAAAACCATTACTCTATACTTCCTTTTTTATTCTTTTTTCCAGTAAGGGTGACAATTTTCCACAGTCTGCATAAAACTCTAAATGCAAATAAATCATAGAATAAGTAACAAAACAGATAGAATCAGAAAAAAATATATGACCTCAAAGCTTTCACAGATCTGCTTGTATGAGCACAAACTGTGTTATTGAACTGGAAAGAAAAATAGTGCAAAGTTGAGGGTGTCATCTGTAAGCCCGACTGTATTTAGCTGTGGTTTTTGCCAGGCTTTAGCTGCCTCTCTTAGGCTGCCTTTACACTGCACGGTTCAAGTGACCCAATTCCGATTTTTTCCTCTCACGTGGCACAGATCGGATATGATCGGTGAATGTGTAAGCAGGACAAAAGTGCATGGATTCCGTTTTTCTCAGATCGGATACAGGCCTCTCTCATATGTGGAAATAAATCGCAAACAAATCGGATACGTGCATTTGCGTGTGCCATGTAAGCAGACAAATCGGATATTCCCCAGTAAATGCGAGTTTACGTCAGTGACGGCAACTCAGGAGACCACCAACTGAGATCACATGACTTATTAAGGTGCTTTTGTGTGCTGATTTTGCTGTCAGCGTGTTACCTTTCAGCCTCATGCTTCAGACCGTAGTTGGAAACCGCTGTTATGTCCGGTCCGGTCCCGGTCCGGACGCAAACGGTAACTAATGAAGCGGGACACCGTTGCTATGGAACAGCAGGCTAGAAGCCGTTTATTTCTTTGGGGGGCGTGTATGATGGGGACAGTGTGTGTGTCTGTGTGAGCGCGCGCACGCGTGCTTGCGTGTGTGTGTGTGTGTGTAAGGAGAGAGCCCCCCCTCTCTCCTGTGAGCGCGGGGGTGTGAGCGCGGAGCGGGGGAGTGTCGGAGAACCATAAATTAAAAATAATGTGTCTCGTCCAAAGGTTTTGGAGTCTTTCTTAACCCACTCTGGAGGCTGAGGGTTCAGAACGGAAAAGTGAACCCTGAGGAAATCTCCCGTGTGTTTCTGACTACGGTCAGAAAAGAGAAGTCATCGCGCAGGAAAGGTTCAACACTTGGATCAAACTGTTCGGACAGCACGTCTGCAAACACTTCCTCATTCAAAACTCAGAGAGAGCACATAAGACGGCCGACCAGCCCTCATTATTACTCCCCCATGCGTCCCCTCAGAAGCGCCCAAGGCAATGCCTCCTTCGTCGCTGAGTTGCCTCAATGACAACCGCAATCACAAAAGTCCGAAAGAGGTCCGCGGAGGGCGGAAATACTGCTACGTAGTCCTCAGAATGTCTACGTTTGATAGTTTCAGCATTGTATAGTGTATATGCAAAAATCAGATACGGGTCACTTTTAATAGATGATGTAAGCGGGTCGTCAAAAAATTCGGATATAGTCAGAAAATCGGATATGGGCATCAAGACCTGCAGTGTAAAGCCGGCCTTAGATAACCACTAGTGGTGCTGAGCACTCATAAGTTTAAAGAGGTACTTTAGTATTAAAGACCCACTCCATTGAAACTTGTGCTTTTAACTTGTTCTTGTAGCAAGTTTCTCATGATTGAGATTTAAGGTAAATTAAGATTAAAAAAGCATTTCTGAATATTTCTTTATTCACATTATTGTGAATCATGACCAGATGGGGAAAAAAAACTTGTTTTAAAAAGCCTGTAGCAGTGTTGGGAGATACAATCAGTGGGCCACAAGCTCAATGCTCCACTTCATTCTGATGCATCCACTTGAAGACAGACACAGCCAGGTAGGTCCTGGTTTTCCTTGCCTGGGCTGGAATCTGGATCAACACTATTCGGCTGGATAGCTTCAACTCTATTCACCATTTTTGTTGCACCGTGACACAAGGCAGGACACAGGACTGGACTCAGATGCAGAGTTTTAGATTGTTTTAATTTCTTAGACCTTGATAAACTTGGCTTGGCTTTGTCAAGGAGAAAACAAGACAATCAGGCACAGGACACAGGGAAACTCTGGCTATAAATACATGAGGAGGGGAAGCACAGGTGGAAACGATCAGGGATGATGAGGCAGGCTCAGCTGTGGGGAAACAGACAAGGGAAGGGAGAGGAAGGACTGAAACGAGAGGTGAGTTAAACTTACAAAATAAAACAGGAAGTTAAACACGAGACAACAAAGACTGACAGGAACTTGACGAGACATGACAGAACCCCCCCCCTAAGGACCGACTCCTGACGGTCCAGGAGCCCCGGACCTGAAGAAGTCCGTCAGGAGAGACCTGTCCACAATGAAGCGTTCCGGGATCCAAGGTTATTATAGTTAACGAAAACGAACGAAAAAACTAAAACTAGAACTGAAAAAACATTTTCGTTAACTGAAATAAAAATAAAAACGAGAGTTTTAAAAAAAACGAAAACTAACTAAAACTGTTTGTTGTGTGTATAAAACTAACTGAAACTAACTAATATTAACCCCAAAAAATACTTTGTTTTCGTCTTTGTTAATACATAAGTCTTTTGGGTTGAAATAAAGTCTATTTACTTCACCCTGCTAGTTTTACTGTGTATCTGAACTGGAGGGCTGCATTGGGATTGGGTCCCGCCGGGTCCCGCGGGACCCAACCCAAATCTCGCGGGATTGGGCGGTTTGAATTGTGCTGCGGGCGGGAGCGGGCGGCAGAAAAAAACCCCGCGGGATCAGTGCTGCCATGAACGATCTCATGAATATATATTAGCGGACTAAGGTAGGCTGAGCGGCTGTTGGATTCTTATGTACTGAAGCTCCGTGAAGGCACCAGGTAGAGACGCCCAATGGCCTCTGTCATCTAACCTGTTGTTGGGGGTGCGCCCCGCCCCGCCTCTTACTAAGAGCGAGCTTCAGGCCGTCTGTCTGCGCGCGCACACACGCACACTTAACCGAACGGGATTTGTGAAAAAATATTTAATAATTAAGTTGCACATAACACAAAAGAGGAATGCATGAAAAGATGAGGCTGGAGGAGGGACATGAATCTCTTTAATAATATCAATACAAATACGTGTTTTTTTCCTGCGGGACGGGGGACGATACAAAATCAATGCATCTCTATTACTGTGCGGGACTAAATTCTATTAGTTTTGCGGGTGCGGGCGGGAGTGTAACGCATACGTTGCGGGAGCAGGCGGGATTGGTCAGAAATTCAGCGGGCGGGAGCGGGATGAAGAAAATAGTCCCGCGCAGGGCTTTAACCTGAACTTTACGGCATCACGTTGTCTGTGACGTCACATGATGTCTGTCGGACACTGCCGGCTAGCGTTGTCATAGACCTTTACATGAGCGTGATGGCTGCATTAAAAGTTGGGAGAAAGCGGGAGAGTCCTATTTGGGACTTTTTTGAATATAACAGCGTCGAAAACTAAAGTAAGTGCCTTGTAGTCGAAGCAGGAGACAACATTTGTGGAACGCTCCTCAAAGGGAAAAACCCTACGAATCTAAAAGTACATGTAAAAAGCGCACACAACAACGCAAATCAACAGTACCTAGACAAGCTAGCCTGTCGCCCGCCCTCCCCCGAAAAAGAAGCGAGAGCAGATAACGTAATGCTGTTATCGGCTGTTGTATTTTAATTTAAGGATAGTTGTCTTTGTGTCCTCTGAATAATAAGTGTTTCAAAATGTATCTTTGATTGCGTTTTTATCATACAATACTTATTCTGGTGATTTTGAATCATGCACCTGACAAATATCCTAATTTACAAAAAAAAAGAAAAGAAAAAACTAAAACTAACACTAAAACTAATAAAAACTAAACTAAAACGAAGCAATTTCAAAAAATAAAAACTAATAAAAACTAGTAAAGCAGCCTCTAAAAACTAATTAAAACTAAATAAATTTAAAAAAAATTTTTAAAACTAAATAAAAACTAAAACTAATAAAAAATCCGAAACTATTATAACCTTGCCGGGATCCACTGCCGCTCCTCCGGACCGTAACCCTCCCAGTCCACCAGAAACTGGCGACCCCGGCCCCTCTTCCTGACGGCCAGTATTTTCCGGACTGTGTACACCGGACCACCTCCCACCATTCTGGGCGGAGGAGGAGGCTCCGCGGGAGGCACCAGGGAACTGTCCACCGCCGGCTTGATGTTGCTTACGTGGAACGTGGGATGGACTCTGAGGGACCGGGGCAGACGAAGACGCACCGCAGCAGGATTGATGACCTTGGTGATGGGAAATGGCCCCACAAACCGCGGGGCCAGTTTCCTACTCGGGACGTGTAGATTTAGATTCTTGGCCGAGAGCCAGACCTTCTGTCCGGAACGGTAATCTGGAGCGGGCCGCCTGCGGCGGTCAGCAGCCGTCTTGACCCTGTCCCGTTGTCGTTCCGGGACCTGTCGAGCGGCAGCCCAGATGCGACGGCAGCGGTGGACCAGGGCGTGGACCGATGGAACCGAAACCTCAGACTCCAGCGCCGCAAACAGAGGAGGTTCGTAGCCGAAGACACACTTGAAGGGCGAGAAGCCTGTAGCCGAGGTGGGTAAGGTGTTGTGAGCGTACTCCACCCAGACCAGATGCCTGCTCCATGTCGAGGGATTCTGGGAGACCAAGCACCGGAGACCGGTTTCCAGCTGTTGGTTGAGACGTTCAGTCTGGCCGTTGGATTCCAGATGGTAACCTGAGGTCAGGCTGGCCTTAGCGCCGATGAGCCGACAGAACTCCCTCCAGAACCGGGACACAAACTGCGGACCCCGGTCCGATACAATGTCCTTGGGGAAACCATGGTACCTCACGATCTGGTTCAGGAAAATGTCAGCTGTGGCCCTGGCCGAAGGCCGTCTAGGCAGGGCGATGAACCTGACCATTTTAGAGAACCGGTCCACAACTGTCAAAACAGTGTTGTGACCACGTGAAAGGGGAAGGCCTGTGACAAAGTCCATGGAAACCTCCGCCCACGGTCTGGAAGGGATGGGAAGAGGCTGTAGGAGTCCCATGCGTCGTCCGGTGGATGACTTATTCCGGGCACAGACTGAACAAGCGGAAACGTACTCCCGGACCTCCTGCTCCATGCATGGCCACCAAAACCTCCGGGAGATGGCGTGCATAGTCCGCCGCACTCCCGGATGACAGGAAAGCAGTGAGGCGTGGGCCCAGTGAATCACCCTTCAGCGTAGGTTCGGTGAAACGAACAGGCGATTCCTCGGGCACCCACTGGGCGTCAGCACCCCACCGTTAGCCTGCCTTACCTCTGATTCTATCTGCCAAGACACTGCTCCAACCACACAAGTCAGCGGAAGAAGAGGTTCCGGTTCTTTGGCAACAGGCGCGGGGTCGAATCGGCGAGACAGGGCATCCGGCTTGACGTTCTTGGACCCCGGCCAGTAAGAGAGGGTAAAAGAAAAGCGGTCAAAGAACAGTCGCCAACGGGCTTGGCGAGCGTTAAGTCTCTTAGCATTCCGGATATACTCAAGATTTTTATGGTCCGTCCAGACGATGAAGGGATGCTCGGCCCCCTCCAACCAATGCCGCCACTCCTCCAGAGCCACCTTGACCGCCAGCAACTCCCGGTTGCCGATATCATAATTGCGTTCCGCTGATGAGAGACGCCGAGACAGGAACGCACAGGGGTGCATCTTCCCATCCTGTTCAGACCGTTGGGACAGGACGGCTCCGATCCCCTCATTGGACGCATCCACCTCCACCACGAACTGCCGATGTGGGTCAGGCAGGGTAAGCAGCGGAGCCGATGTGAAGCGGCGTTTCAGAGCTCGGAAGGCGGCCTCGGCCGCCGGCGTCCATTGGAACTGCATACGTGGAGACGTGAGGGCATGGAGGGGCGCAGCAATGGAGCTGAAGCCCCGGATAAAGCGTCGATAAAAGTTCGCAAACCCCAGAAACTGCTGGAGTTTCTTACGGCTGTCAGGAGACGGCCAGTCCATCACTGCGCTGACCTTGGCTGGATCCATCTCCACTGTTCCTGCAGACACTATGAACCCTAGAAAGGCAACGGTGGAGACATGGAACTCACTCTTCTCTGCCTTAACATAGAGATGATTCTCCAGTAGCCGCTGAAGAACCGCAGAGACATGGGAGACGTGAGAGTCTTGGTCGGGGGAGTAAATAAGGATGTCGTCTAAATAGACGTACACGAATCGGTCCAAGAAGTCCCTGAGTACGTCATTTATCATGGCCTGGAACACGGCAGGAGCATTGGTGAGCCCAAAAGGCATGACCCGGTATTCATAATGTCCTCTGGGTGTATTGAAACCGGTCTTCCACTCGTCTCCTTCCCTGATCCTGACCAGGGGCCTCATTTATAAAACTTTGCGTAGGATTTGCGTCAGAAGTGGCGTACGGATGAAACATAGGACGTGCGTACGCACAGAAATATTCGGATTTATAAAACCGTGCGCACGCACATCCTACGCATCTTTCCCTTTATAAATCACAACTGATTCTAAATGCAGCGCAGCTTTTGCGGCGTCATGACACGCCTATAGTTGCCCATAAATAGTCCGTGAAACGCCCATAAATTAATATTCATGGCTTGCTAAATCATGGCAAACACAGAGAGGAAATCAAAAAAACGTAACTTCACTCAATGTGAAGTAGAAGTTATCGTTGGCGAGGTGGAAAAGAGGAGAAAAGTGTTGTTTGGAAAGCACAGTGTGGGCATTACTAATGCCAAAAAGGCACTTAAGTGGCAAACGGTGGCAGACGCCGTAAATGCTGCAGCCTCACAACCTCGGACCGTGGCCGAAATAAAAAAGAAATGGTCGGACATCAAAGTCGAGGCAAAAGAACGTCTGGCGCTGCATCGGCAGAGTGTTTCTGCCAGGGGGGGGGGGGGGGGGGACACCGGAGCTGACCCCTCTTGATGAGAGACTGGCGGCTATTATTGGGGAATCCCTATTAGGTCCCCCTTATCGGCGTCCCCCTCCGCCTCAGTCACCTGACTGACGCGCAAGACGCACCGGGTGACACAGGTAAGACAGAGAAATAATTAAAATGAATGCAGTCAAGTCACATGTATGCAGGCTACACAATTACAGATTATTAATATAGAACAATTTAATTTTAGTTGCTGGGTGTTCCAGCGGGGCCAGTGATTACGATGCTGCAGCTGAGCAGCCGTCTGGACCCAGCGTCTCCACGGCACGCGGCTCTCAACCCTCCAACAGTGGACGTGTCCTCACCGATGCAGTCCTTGAAATGCAGAGGGAAGTCAGTAGTTCAATCAGAGAGGTGGCCAAGGAGTTGGGCGAAATCAAGACTGACTGAAATAAACTGCACGATGAGGGAATTCTTAATGAAATAATATTTTCCACACCTTTTGTTGTTCTTTACAAGCGACGCATCACTTCCAAACGCTGGCGCACAGCAGCAGCATTTGGCTCAAATGCGTGGGGATGGGGTTCAGGGTCGGGGCCAACACAGCAATCGGCGCCAGGGGGTAGAGGCACGTTTTTAAGCTGTGCCACATTGTGTAGAACAGCAGATGCCAGCACGATTTGGCACACACTGTCACTTTCACGTGTTTCTTCCATCTGCCGACGGTGTCGCCGTTTCTCATTTCACCCGTTTTTGTGCGTACGCCTGGGTCAGAGCTTGCGTGGAGGACCGCACATTTTCCCGTCAAGTTTGCTTTTTATAAATCTCAACTATTGCGTAGAGAGTGGCGTACGCCTTCTTTTGTGCGTACGCAACGTTTATAAATGAGGCCCCTGATGATAGGCATTACGGAGATCTAGTTTGGTAAACACCTTGGCCTGCTGGAGCTGGTCAAAAACAGAGGACATAAGTGGCAATGGATATCTGTTTTTAATTGTTATATTATTGAGAGCGCTGTAGTCTATGCAGG
>CM074501.1:17767964-17780472 GCA_037389245.1 Oryzias sinensis | reverse complement strand
CTGCTCCACGGATGGTAGATGGTGGCCCGGTCTACGCTGTCCGGGAGATCCTCGCCTCCAGGAGGGTAGGATGTGGCATCCAGTATTTGATCGACTGGGAGGGCTACGGTCCGGCAGATCGCCAGTGGGTGCCTAAACGCCACATCTGCGACCCCACGATGATCGCTCGTTTCCATCGCCTCCATCCGGATCAGCCTCGTCGGGGTCTGTCTGGTCGAGTTATTCAGTTTGTGTGTCTTTCCTGCACCTGGGTTCCTCCTTGGTTCCGCGTCACATAATCAGAAAAGAAGTGATGGGATGTATACATTTAAACAATAAAAGTTTTGTGTAAGTGTTTAGATAGCTTAAGGGTGTGTGTGTATGTGTGTGTGTGTGTGTGTGTGTGTGTGTGCGTGCGCGTGTTTGTGTGTGCGCGTGTGCGTGCGTGTGCGTTTACATGGCCGCATACCCTTATGAAATTGGTTAAAAAAATTGTCTATTACAAAAGTTTAAATAGATCAAATAAATTACACGATGTCTGGGCATTCTTATGATTCATGTAATGTAAAGATTTAGAGAATAGGTTGAGACTGTTGAGTAATCCATAATGTGAGGTTTCACCTTTAAGAATTTACAACTATGAATGAAATGCTTTGAAATTGCTATCAGTACATTAATCATAAAGTCCCGATTTTTGTCAAATAATTGTAATCGAATTTAAATTGTATTCCAATTTAAAGGGTTAATGATATTTTTGGATTTGAGACAATTATGAAAAGAACAAAACTGTTTTACATGAAAACATTCAAAGAAAAGTTTTCCACAGTTTCTACATAATTTCCACAAAAGACACAAAGATCACTATCCCAATTAAAGCAATGTACAAAATGATTGGAAGGGTAAATATCATTTTAAGGGAATAGCACTGCTCATATAGCAAATCAGTACATTGTGGCGATTTGGGGGTTAGCCCCGCCTTCAGCTTTTAAGATTCTTGGGAAGTGGGGAATCTCGGTTGTATTAAATCGCTCACCATAAGAGAGGGAGGTGTGAGTAGAAGTGAAATTAATGTTATTTGGCTAGTGGTCGGTGTGCTCAAAATAAACTGACATATATGATTGTACGCTAGCTTATGTGAGAGACATTCTCAACAAACCGGGGTTGTGCTTTGCATGGGGCACGGGTAGCAGGTTTGGTTATGTCAAATGTGGCCGCTACTAAGTAAGAGGATAGTGAATTAAGACTCAGGCTCAACGTTTCTTGCCTGGTTAGTAGGGGGTGGTGATTCAGTGCTTGCTATTAGTAATAGATGCGCACACAGGGCCAAAGACACACACAGGACCAAAGATGCCCACAGGACCAAAGACACACACAGGGCCAAAGACACACACAGGACCAAAGATGCCAACAGGACCAAAGACACACACAGGACCAAAGAAAACACAGGACCAAAGACACAGGACCAAAGATTCACCACAGGACCAAGACACACAGGACAAAAGGCACACAGGGCCAATGATGCCCACAGGATGAGACTCACACAGGACCAAAAGATGCACACAAGACCAAGCACACACACAGGGCCAAAGACACACACAGGACCAGAGACACACACACAGGACCAGAGACACACACAGGACCAAAGAAACACACAGGACCAAAGACACACACAGGACCAGAGACACACACAGGACCAAAGACACACACAGGACAAAAGAGCCTTTTACAGGGCCAAAAGACACACACAGGACCAAAAATTTTACAGGACCAAAGATGCCCACAGGACATCACACACACAGGGTGAGGACACACACAGGACTAAAGGAGCACACACAGGACCAAGAAGACAAACACAGGGCCAAATACACACACAGGACCAAGAAGACCCACACAGGACCAAAGATGCCCACAGGGACATCACACAGGACGAGGGACACACACAGGACTAGAGACACACACAGGACCAAAGACAAACACAGGACCAAAGACAAACACAGGACCAAAGACAGACACAGGACCAAAGACACACAGAGGACAAAAGACACACACAGGACCAAAAGCGCTTTTACAGGACCAAAAGACACACACAGGACCACAAGATATGAACACACTGGACATCACATCACAGGACATCACACACAGGACCAGGGAGACACACACACGGGACTAAAGACGCACACAGGATAAAGATGCACATGGACCAAAAAGACACACAGGACCAAAGACACACACAGGACCAAAAACACACAGAGGACAAAAGACTCACAAGGACCAAAAGACATAGGACCAAAAGCACACAAGACCATAGACACACACAGGACATCACACAGGACCAGAGACACATACAGGACTAAAGACACACAAGACCAAGGCACATGGGACCAAAGACACACACAGGACCAAAGACACAAAGCAGGACCAAAGACACACACAGGACCAAAGACACATACAGGACCAAAGACACATACAGGACCAAAGTCGCACACAGGACCAAAGATGCACACGGGACATCACACACAGGACCAGAGACACACACAGGACAAAAGACACACACAGGTCAAGACACACACAGGACCAGAGCAAATACAGGACAAAGACACACACACAGGACAAAAAGACACACACAGGACCAAAAAGCACACAGGACCAAAGATACAAACAGGACAAAAGACACATACAGGACCAAAGACGCACACAGGACCAAAGACACACACAGGACCAAAGACACACATAGGACCAAAAGACACACACAGGACCAGAGACACACTCAGAACATCACCAAGCAGAAATTAACTTGTATAGATTTTGTCACAACTTCAGCTCTAAGAAAATGACAACAGAGCTAAGAAAACTGAATAATTTAATTTATTATTTCTAATTATTAATATTTCCTGTTTTTTTGTTCATATTTGCATGATTTTGACAGGATATATTTATTATTTTGGATCAATATTCCTGTCTGTTTTTAGTCACATTTATGTTTAAAAAGTTAAAGTTAAGGTTAAGTTTGAAAGGTTTAAAAGTTTAGCTTTAGCGTGTTCAATAAATGTTTTTCTTGCTTGGTCCGCAACCTTAAGTGTGTTTTGGATTTAGGGCCCCTCTGCAACACTGAGTTTGCCCCTGTAATACGAGTCTAGAAATTTCATGCATGTTTTTATTGTGTAAATGAACAAATAAAAATAGGAGGTTTTTAGTAAACAGGTCCTGTGGGGCCCTTCATACCACTTAGTGCCCATGAAATAACCGTCAGTCTCAAAAAGGTTGGTGACCCCTTCTCCAGGTGGATCACCTACATGTCTGTAAATGGATGGCTCATTAAAGGGAAACACAGACAAAGGAATTAAGTGAATCCTTTCCATTTGTAATCTGTTATTCAGAAATGTCTCATTGGCAAGGGGAAGCAGTTATAAATCTTCATGAATACAAAAAGAATATTATTAGTCGTTTTGTTTTGCGACAGTCTCGAAAGTTAGGATGATTGCTGTGGCGATCCTGATGGGACAAGCCGAGAGAAAAGAAGTTTGTTTGATTTAGGTACAGGTCAGTAATTACAACAGACCTGTTACAGGATGAGGTCTTTGAGAAAAAATCTGTTTAAATGTTTTTTTTCAGCAGATTTTCAAGAACTGTACTGATTATGAAGAGGTAATGATCATATTTAAATGGAAGGTGACATTGGATTGAAACAGGAAAAAACTGGCATTTTGGACAGTTTCTGCAGAGTGTTGTTCCTGCCTTAATTTCCCATCATCCCTTTGTTTACACACTCTCTCACTAGCTTACAGCTCCTCACAACTCCAACCTAACATCGCCAGTGCAACAAAATAGAGCCAGATACCAGCAGAGAGGAGGAAAACAAAGACGTGCCTGGATCTTTTGAGTCGAAGCAGGTGGATGCATCAGAATCGCAGTGGAAAAAGTCAAGCTTTTTCAAGCATTTTTTCGTCTGCTTCTAATTCACCATGATTAGAATAAGGAAAAATTAGGAAACAAAGTTGTATTTTTAAATATCTTTACATATATATATAAACATAAAAAATTCCATGATGGAGACATATATACATATGTTTATTTTTTTTGAGAGAGAGAAAAAAGCTTTGTTCGCCGACAGCGTTCTAGCTTTCGTTGGTTCTTTATCACATGAATATATAAAAATGCTGATCATCTGCCAAACAAATTCCTTCCAGAATAAGCGGTCATTTGTGTTTTGTGTTGCACTTTATAAGCTGAACAGCCACAAAAAAACGGAGAGGGAGGGGTGTTTGAGGCAGAGAGTGCAGCGATGTGAACATCGACTATGGAACTTTTAGGAGTGACAGCAGCGAACCGAAGAGCAAAAGACAGAAAAACATGGTTTTCTGGGGGACTGTTCTCCGTCACTTTGTTCTTGTTGACATCTCATCTAGAGACGAAACACTTTGAAGGTTTGTTGCCATTTGCTTTTGCCCTTTAGCGCCTCACATAATGATCACTTGATGTGAAGGGAACATCAATGCCTCCTTTTCTTTATACTAAAATGTTGTTGTCATACAAATGTTTAGGAACTGTCTGGTTTTCAAGAACAAGCGTGTGCAAATTATTTCAAAGAAAACAGTTATTACTCAAAGATACTTGAAAAAAAAGGCTGTTGGTGATACTTGCATCTGCTTTACTAAACTATCGCGAGGCATCAAAACGTTTTTTTAAAGAAGTACTGTATCTTCAGAAATGAACCGAGAGTATAGATCATTTTGGAAAATGATTCAGTGGATTACATCTTTTTATTTTTGGATGAGATGTTTCTGAAATGTGGGGGAAAAATCCTCTAACTTAAGTCAAACCTTAAAAATCAATCGCGTCACAAAGAAAACGCATAAGCCCAAGGTCTGTAATTATAGAGGGGAAAACTGTTATGAAGTGCAATGGATGTACTAATCAGTGAATATTTGACCAAATTCACATTTGTTACTATTATTTTCTTTTAACAGAAAACCAAATCTGCCCTGAATGTTTGCCAATTTAGATGGATATTATCTGTGAACAAAGTGTTGTTACCATGACAACAGCTAATCTTATTTTCAAGGTGCTTTAAAAAAACAAAGTTTTTCTGTTTAAAAAAAAGAAAAAGCTGAATGTCACTGTCCGAACAGGATAAAGTTTTATTGAACACAATAAAACTAAACTTTTAACACGTTTTAAACGTAAATATGAATAGAATAGACAGAGAATGTTATACAGGAATAAATCAACTTAACACTTAATAACTCTTTTTTCTCTCATAAATTAAAACTCTCTCAAAACTATACAATTAAAAGAAAAAGACATAGTTTCCCTTACTTGTATGTCATTTTATTTAAAAAAAATCTAAATATACTAAAAATATTTTGCTCTCCATAAAAATACAACCTTTCAAAATTACACAAATTCAGAATAAGAATATGATGCAAAGGAATATGCTGTAGTGAAAATGATGCTATTGTTATATTTCGTTGGGAGGTGAAGCGTGCATTATGGGATCTGTAGTGAAAGTTACGCTACTGTTAAATTTCCTCAGGAGGTGAAGCGAATGAAAATCCGAAAAATCAGAACAATGTGGCTCAAAAACCTTGACTTTGACACGTGTGCCGTAGGGAATTATGGAAAAAATCAGAAAGATTTAATGTGATGTGCAGAAAGTCTGATTTTATTTGACAAATGTAAAAACACCTTTGAACCCTCAATCAATCAATCAATCAAGGCTCTTGCTGGGATGGGGGGGGGGGGGTTGATGCCCCTTCCCGGTGCGTAGAGCCGACCAAAAAAACAAGGGTCTTCCAAGCTTTTCGGTCTTGTGCCAGAAGCTCAGTATCCTTCATACCAACCCCATAAGGTTTAACATCCCCCACAGTAACGTCTGTCCACCGAGTACAGGGTTTGCCTCAAGGTCGTTTCCAGCCCGCAGCCCCTGGGTTAAACTCCAAGATGGCTCGCGTTGGATGGTAAGAGCGAAGACGGAGAAAATGGCGGAACCATCTGATGCGGCGTTGCGCAGCAAGGCAAGAGGCTTGGGGCTGGCAGGTTTGGGCTCTTAAGGCTTTGTTAGAGACACGTTGGGGCCACTTGATGTTTTCAATGGTCCTGAGAGCCCGGCTGTCGAAGCCATCTATTTTTGCGGCTAAGCTCTTATTTAAGGGCCATGTCTCAGAACCACAAAGCAGAATGGAAAGTACAGCTAGGTTGTAGATCCGGAGCTTTGTCTTACGCAAGATTTTTTGATGACGCCACAGTGGTTTGTTGATAGACTGCAGGGCTGATGCTTCCAGTTCCCTTCTGCGGGTGATCTCTGGTTTTAGGTCACCGTTAGCCGTCACTACGGATCCCAGGTATGTAAAGCTCTTCACAGGCTTGATGACATCGTTGCCGAGCTGGAGAAGGGGGTGGGTCTGGGCCATCACCAACGTGCATGAATTTGGTTTTTGTCCAGTTCACCATGAGACCACACTTTTTTGCTGCTCTGCTGTAAATGCTCAGAGCAATTTTAGCTGGCTGAGGGATGTGCTGAACAAGATGGTGTCGTCAACATACTCCAGGTCAGTCAAATGGTAATTGCCAAGGGACACTTCAGGGACTTGCTCACACACCGAATTTCCAACAATTGCGACTGGAGGATTTCTGATTTTTCTAGCAGTTTTGAAGCTCCCTACAGTGGGAGGTCAGCTGTTGGAGGTTTGCCCCGCCCTCCCCCCACCCTCCCCCTGCTGGCTCTTCGCCTCTCCCCTCTATTACACCACTCACGAGGGTGTGCTGGGGAGGAGCAATTCGTGCCCCGTGACGTCTGGACCCTGCGCAGTCCGGGCTCAGGTGCCGGTGGATCGAGGCAACTGTGTCTCTGAGCAGAGCAGCTTGATTAAAAGCTTTGTGTTTGAGGGGAGGGGAGGATGCTTTACGTTACGTGTACGTAACGTACGTTACGTGTACATTTGTTCCACAGCTCTTCCATTATAGCGTCTACAAAAACTGCAATCGCTAATGATAGTCCTGATGGCGGTGTGGGCATTTGTAATCTAAAATTTTCTTCTCACTTTGGATAGTGTGTGAACTCGTCCACTATGACCCAAGTTCTGATGAGTGTGCTTGAGAATGAGCTTGGAAATATGCTGGTCTTTAGAAAGAATCAGAGGGTGCTTTGCTTCCTCTGGCATTGCTCCTCTGCTTAGTCTTCCTCCAACTCTCAAAAGCCCGTCTTCCAGAACTGGGTCCAATCGATATATAGAACTTTGGCGGCTCACTGTATCTTTTCCAGATGACAAAGAAGTAATCTCTGGTCCGAATTTCTGTCTCTCACAGTAACGGATTATGGCGTCTTCTGCAGCCGACAATTCATCCAGTGTCAGAGTTCTGCACTTTGATGTTGATGATGCAACTCCTTTCCCATCAGTTCCTCTTGAGTTTTCCTGACTGCTTTTATCCACGGTAGCCTTCAGCTGCTTCTTTAATTGGCACCGATCCATCAAAACTGCCTGTTTTTAGTCTTCTCCTATCCGAAAAGTATGTAATGAGCTGGTCAGTTGGACTAGAGATGCAGCCACCTGCTGCTGTTCAGGAAATTTTATTCCATTCCTCTTGATGCATCATCTGCTGGATTATCCTTAGAGCTGATGTGCTTCCATTGAGAGGGTTCAGTTGTTTCTCTGATTGTGGAAATTCTATTAGCCACAAACGTTCAAAACAGTTTGTCCTTATTGTTTAGGTATTTTATCACTGACGTGCTGTCAGGCCAAAAGACTGATTCCTCCACCAGAAAATTCAACTCTGATTTCAAAACCGAGTCCACTTTGGCGGCTGCCGTTAGCTCCAGTCTGGGAATTGTTACAGCCATCATTGGACTCACTCTAGCTTTGCCGAGAAGAAAAGCAACCTGAACATCGTTTTTATGATTCAACATACGGATGTATGTCACAGTTCCATATCCCTTTTCGTTGGCATCAGCAAAATGATGTAGCTGAGCATGCTTTATTGTTCCAAATTCCATGGGCTTAAAACACTGTTTCACCCTGAATGCAGTTAGCTGATCCAAGTCTTCCAGCCATGATTTCCATTGAGGCAGGATGTCCTTTGGTAGTTCATCATCCCATCCACAACCTCTGCGACAGAGCTCCCGTTGCATCATTTTAGCAAGTAAGGTGATGGGAGCCAGGAAACCCAATGGGTCATATACCGAGCTTGTGACGGACAGCATGCCACGTCTGGTGAAAGACTGTTGCTTTATCTCCATCTTGAACCTAAATGAGTCAGTCTCCACACACCATTGTAAACCCAGAACCCTTTCCACTGGTAGTTTATCTCTATCCAGATTTAACTCCTTTAGGTAGGTGGCTCTCTGATTGGCTGTGAGAGACTGCAATACAACACGACTGTTGCTGACATTTCTCCAGTGTGAACCCTCCTTTCTGACACAGAGCAGTGAGATCCTTTATCATTTTGATAGCTTCTCTTTCTGTAGCAGAACTCTTCAAATAGTCATCCACATAGAAATTTTGCTTGATTGATTGAACCTCCTCTTCTGAACTTTCAGACTTGTTATCATCAGCATTTTTCCTCAAGGCATAGCTCGCACAGCTAGGAGATGTGTACGTTCATCTGATACTCCTTGAGGTCCTGCGTGATGTTCCCATCCGGCCACCATAGAAAGCCTGGGCGGGGGTGGCAGGCCCCTGCCTTGCTCCTCCCTGGACCAACCGTGGGCCGGGTGGGTGGCTGCCTGGAGTGCAGAGGGGGTGTCCCTTGGGGGGTCCTGGCTCGTACCTGGGGTTGGGGCGGGGGGATGCCCGGAACTCCTGGGTGGTGATGGGGTGCTCATCTCCGGTGGGGCCCTGCGTTGGGCTCTCCCGGCGCGGCGGGGGGCTGCTCTCCTGGTTGGGCTGGGGCGGCGCTCTCTTTCCCTCCGTGCCTCCCTGCTCTCTGGCTCTGGGGGCCTCGCGGCGGTCCTGCTGGCCCTGGCCTGGGTGGTGGGCTTGGTTGCCCGGGGGGCGGTTGTTCCCTGCTTGTTCCCGTGTGGCGTTGGGGGGATTCCGGCTGCTGCTGCTGCTTCGGCGGGGGTCTTGTGGTGGGGATGGCTGGGCACTCTCCCTCCTTCTTTTCACGTTCCCCCATCCATTTTAGAAGAACATAAACACTCACCTGAGCACAGGTGTTAGCTCACCTTTGCACTAACAGTTTACATGATTGAATGACTGAAATATTTCACACTAGTTGGTTTTAAGGGATACGTATGCGTGTGAACACATCTGTTTTGTGTACATGTCGACATGTGGACATTTTTGCAGCTAGCAAGTGTGTTGACAACATTTGCGTGTCTGCAGAGTGTCTGCCCGAAATGCGACGAGTCGCTATTTCAAACAATATCTTCCTTCATGAAGAATTGCTCAGTGCTCCATGATTTCCATAAACTTGAGATCTTCTCTGGACATTCCTTTTCTTTCAAGTTTCTTTCATTAAAATCTTGATTATATTGTTTGACCAACATTTCTTCAAGTTTTCATATAGAGATTTTGTTTACAAGAGCCATGCGTAACTTCCCCTTTGCAGCACCACTGATACCAGTCAGTGGGCCATTAACCACCCATCCCAGCATCGTCTTAATAGCATACGGACCATTTCCGCAACTATTTATAACCTCCCATGGTTCTAATACCTTGGGGGCGTTGGTTCCAATCAACAAGCCGACGTCTGCCGATATATGTGGGAATTTAACTTTGGACAAATGAAGCCATTTTGCCAGTTCTTCAGGTGTAACCATGCTGTCAACAGTTACTGGCATTTCCCGTTGGGTGAAAACTTCTGGAAGAACATGGAATTTGTCGCTGTTCAACCCAGAAACTTGTAAACCAGTCAATGAATAGGCTCTGACCACCGTTTTCTGTCCCATTGTGCTTAAAAGAAAGTTTGTTTTTCTTCCTGTAACTCTAAACTGTTGCATTAGATGTTCTGAACAAAATGTTGCAGAACTTCCTAGATCCAGAAATGGATATGTTTTAACAGTGTGGTTTCCTTTAACACTTCTTATCTTCACAGGGAGAATGGATAATACGCAACGGTCCTGACCGGCCCCTGTATGTCCACATGTTTTGGGTAAAGTGGGTTGGTTAGAGGTCCATTGTGGCTCTGGTGATGATTGTTGTTTAATGTGAAGCACAGTTGGGTGGGTTTGCCCACACATTTTACATGTCAGACATTTGATACACTCACGGCTCATGTGTCCCACACAAAGACATCCAAAACAAACCCCTTTGCTTCTCAAGAGTTGAATCTTTTCTTTATGTTTCTTTCTGTTGAACTGTTTACATTCCTTCAAAGTATGACAGCGTTCACAGCAAAGACATTTAGGGTTCCTTTCCTTTTCGGGTTCTGATACTGTTTCACCAGCTCTCTCATGCGTCTCCATAGGTGTTACAGTGGTGGCCATCACACTTCCTTTTATTCTGCCTTTGGGCTGTGACTTCAAGCCAGAAAAAGGTTTTATTCTAGTAACACCAGTTGGTTCTCTTATCTCACCAAACAATGGATCGGAGAGTATGTTGACACGTCGTTCGATAAACACAACCAAATCCACGAAAGAAGCTGGCTGATTGGTTGTTTCCATTATGTTGTGAGCTATGGTTCTCCATTGCTCCCTCATTTTGAATGGCAGTTTTGACATGATAGCTCTCATGTTTATTGGCATCTCCAGCTCCTGCATATACTGAAGCTCCTGCATCACATTACAGCATCCCCTTAAAAACAAAGCATAGGCTTGAAGTGCTTTCACATCCTCAGATTTTATTACTTGCCTGTTAAGAGCCTTCTCCATGTAGGCACTTGAAATTTTATACTGGTTTCCAAAATGTTTTTGAAGAAGATCCTTTGCTATCTTGTAACCACGCTCTGGAGCCATGTGCTGACAGTTGCAAACCAATTTACATGGCTGACCTCTGGTGAACTGCTCCAAATAGAGACAATCTGCCTTTGCAGCCTTTTCCTCCACTCCTTGCTCAAATGCCTTTATGAATGTCTTGTATTGAAGAGGATCTCCATAAAATGTCGGAATGTCTCGTGACGGAAGAGTCATCAGATGTTGCTGCTGCACCAGATCTTCTGTTATTGCATTTTGTCTGTGCATTATGGTGAGTATTTCTCCAGGCTGATTAAGATTGATTTGTTGATGATTTGAAGATTGAGCTGTTTCTTGATGTTGAAAATGATGAGATGTCCCAAATCCAATTTCCTGATGTGGTTCATTATAGCTGTATGGATGCTGTGATGCTGGTGCAGTCTGTCGATTCATTTCTTTAGATCGCACATCCTTTGATAATCCTTTGGTGGATATAGATGACCATTTTGTTGAATCCAGTTGTCACATGTGTTTCTGTAGCTCAAATTGATACTCCTTTGCCAAAGAATTAAATGTCTTGATGGATTCTTTTTGCTTCTCCTTCTCCACATAATAATTCATGCCATCAGTGGGACCTTGAAAATAACTTTCATGATCTGAAGTTTGTAAAACAGTCAATTTAGCAGTTGATGCAGCTTCAGCTTCCATATCAAGCAGTTCCTTTTTTTTTCTTATCTGCAATTCTTGCTCCTCCAAAGCATGCTTGGCTGTTAAAGCTGCTGCACGAGCAACAAGTGCAGCCTTCTCTGCAGCA
This sequence comes from Oryzias sinensis, assembly GCA_037389245.1. Taxonomy (NCBI): domain Eukaryota; kingdom Metazoa; phylum Chordata; class Actinopteri; order Beloniformes; family Adrianichthyidae; genus Oryzias; species Oryzias sinensis. Next base: position 17,768,851 of record CM074501.1, on the reverse strand, counting down.
GCCTTTCTGACAGCAGAGCATGTGGTGCTTGACCTGCCACTCTTTTGGCTCCTGTGGCTTGAATGTTTACTAATATTAGAAATACTATCTTCAGGATTAATTTCATCCACAAAATATCCTCCTTTGAAATTTTCATATTGTGAAACCCATAATTTTGCATTAGCAAAACACTCATTAACAGACAACAATTTTGCTTTAAACCATATATCATGTTATTCTTTTTCATCACAAGGCAGTAGAACCAACAAAGCATTGAGCACATTTTTCACATCATCTCTCATTTCAATCAGCTGCTCAAGAGCACGTTTAACCTGTGTTTTATCATGATTCAATATTAACCCCTCTATAGATATCCTAATAAAAGCCGCTTTGTTTAATTTGGCATTTCTACTTGATTGTAATCTATCCAGCTCATTAGCGAGAGCCTTTGCTGAAAGTTTTACAACGCGTTTTTGAGTTTGTGTTTCATCACAGTCAGCGCTGTCCAGTTTGTCAATTTGCGCATTGACGTTCACACCCGACGTCGTGTCAATCGACTCCATAATTGCAGCTGGTCGTTTCAACAGCCCCCAACACAAAAGCGAATAAACGAAACACTAATAGTTTCCTAATTTTAGTAACCAATGCATTGGATTTATGCTTTACTGTGTGCACACATTGAGTGATTGAGTGTAACGCTACAGTCCCTGGTACCTTCATGTGTTGGGTGCCGTTCTGTCGTCTGTGGAATAATGTTCCATAAATCCAGTGATCCAGCAGTCAAAAATCCAATTATCGTCCAGGAATCCAGCGTTCTGATCCTCCGCCCAGTTATCTTCAGCATCGCAGTTCCCAACAAACTTCCACCTCCGGGCCGACGCTCTCCCACCTCAATCAGCTGCCGACCT